>JXSR01S005584.1:11380-28508 GCA_000969725.1 Ophiothrix spiculata | reverse complement strand
GTCAAATTTTTTTTTTTTTTGGTATTTACTATGTAGGCACCTCTACATAGGTTCTATTTTACTACGCTCTCATCATTTTCTTCTTTGCGCATTATCTTGATGAGGTGGTTGAATAGGTATATCGGTTACATCTTACTTAATGTAAATGACCACGCAATAATTGGAAATTCACTTAAACTTTAATTTACATGCAGACACATCAACTGTGGGGTATTTGTTTGCCTAGATTATTAGGCATGTATTTGTGATATCACGTTCTATCGATTGAGACGTTATTGTAATTGTCATTCTTAGTCACTGAGTGCGATTTTACTTCCTAATAAGGAATTTTGGCCATCCATTATGAGACGATTGATGACAGTGCGTTCAGCGTGAAACGCAGTGGAGCCGCGCGTTAAAAATCACGATGCGATGCAGGTATACGCACACATCCGGCGCGAACAGCTTTACTCGGTTTTAGAATATTTCATGTTTGAATAGGGGTGTACGTTTTTCCAATGATAATGTTTATAGTTTTTTGCAATAATTTACATCGTTTTTGGTTTATAAATGACTCAAATTTGTGACTAAGAATGAGAATAAAAGATGGCGATTTATTGTTTATTGTCTCATAATGGATTGGCGTACAGTATTTTTTCGTAATGGGCACCCCCACAGATCTTATCTTTTTTTCTCTAATTGTAAAATGAACAAGAAAGTTCACTAATCTTCCTCCCTCCTCGGAAATCCGCAAGTTAAAATTGACGGGTTTTCATCTGGGTTCGAACGCGGGACCTCTCGCATCCCAACCAAACTATCACTATGTCAAACTACCGAGCACGCGCTGCTATGGAAGTGATTCTGTGGCCATTGCTTACTCCGGTCTAAAACGTATTTGGACTTACCTAACTATGTGGATTGCGATTTTTATTTATGTTATTTACGGTTAGGGTTAATGGTTTATCCTATAATAATAGACCTATGTTACGATTCACTGATCTTAAGTCTAAATATTTTTCTTTTGCAATCTCATAAGCGTTTTATCGTATACTATATTATTTGACTCATTCCATATAAAATGAAACTTGTTTTAACTTCAAGCAAAAAATCATCTTTTTTATTTGACCACATAAGCAGGTTTGTCAGTTATACATTTGTTACTTGTTACTTCCCAAACCAAACAGAAATGGTAATTTTTTTCTTTACGTGCATGAATGAGCACATGTTTTATTTCAAAAGTGACACAAACGTTACCAAAAAGTTACACTAAAATGTCACAAACGATACCACACAAAACAATGCATTAAAATATAAATCCTGACGATAGGATTTACTACCATTTTTATGAAATGTTTGTAAATATGTTACTTTCATCTGTGTAAAGCGTAATAAAAAATCGCTAACACCTCAAGAGATTTTTTTTACTTTGAAGTCATTTGGAGCAAAAATTTACTTCCGTATGTATCAAACGTTACCGAACGTTGCATGAACTTTATCAGCTTTGAAAGAATTTTTGTGTAAATAGTGGTATTAATTTTTAACTTAATTTACATTAATATCGTAAAATTTCGAAGCAATGCTTGTTAGAGAAAATGGGTCTTGATTTATGATGTGTCCCTTTTCGATACACGTCATATTTTGTGTGCGTGGTCTCATATATGCACGAATGTGAGAAAGTTATTTAACTAACTTACACAAGCAATTTAATTGCTTCCAGTTTTATCACTTTTTCCATATTTTTGTACAAAAATATAAGCCATGTTTATATTAATCACAACAAATGTGATATTTCACGGCTAAAACATGCTTCGTGTTGGCGATTAACCTGTCTTATTACCATATTAACCAACAAGGTGTATACGACTGTACAAAATAATACAATAACTGAAAGTTGCGTTTTTAAACTGATACCCTATTTGGCAGAAATGAATTAATGAAACAGGAAAAATAATTTACAGAAGTTTGATTATGATCCTTTAATTGTATTTCATTCTTCCCCTTTTAACTTCCATTGAAAGGTCAAAATTAAGCACAATTCACCGACATTGAATTCGACTTTTAAATTGCGAAAACAATAAATGCATTAGGTGTTTTAGAATCCTGTTAAAAGTACAAGTTTGAAAAAATAGTGGTTCAAATAGACCCTCCTAAAAGAAACACTAGTAAATATCTCCCAATATATTTTACATACAAAATGACCTTTAGTTAATCGCCATTTTTTCAACTCAAACTTTACTAATCAACACATGTTTGGTCTCGATTAAAATATGATGCATTAATGTTTTTTTGACAAAACCAGGATATACGGTGAAACGTTTTCGAGATAAGGTGCGTTGAAATCAAATTGCATTTTTCCGCACTCATATCCGGATATCCATTTTGAAATAGTACTACCTACAAGGAATACAGTGTTCTCAAAAAGCCTTAAAAACTCTACAAAAATGTTACAAATAAAAAGTATTCATCACTATTAGTTTAATAATTATAATACAATTATAGGAATTAACTTAAAAATTTGGTACAATATGCTAGACCGAGGCGTCTGCTGCTAGGAAAATTAATTTATTGATCGATGTGATTCGGTCTCCCCGCTCAAATGTTGTTTTGGGATGTATTGTGTTAGCACAACTTAGGAAAAAAACACACATCAAACATTAAAAAAACCTGTTTTCCAGATTGATTTTTTTAAATAAAATGTGGTTTATTGAAGCAGAACATAAAATACAAACACATGCAAAATGTCGAAAAACATCTTTATAATTACAATTTTTGTCGGCATAAACTTTTTTTCCCTTAAATTCTGGGTTCAATTCCCCTTCCATCAATGTTCTTAAGTGAAAAAAAATATTCATGAAAGACAAATTTTGTCAGTACTATCAATCAAAAGTTAATAGTCAGATATATTATTCAAATTGTTTTCACAAAGTAATTTACCTTGTTAATTGCTTGGCATTGTTTAAAACAAACTTTGAATCAATTTTAAATGTTTATTCAGCAAATGTTAATGTTAATGTTTATTCAGCAAAAAAGATTGTTATATATAACGAACTACTTAATATACTTATGAATACAAAATCTGCTTATTTTGCATTTAATCCTATGTCCAATTCGCCTTCCTTTTATGAACGGATTAATTGATTGCATGTTGCTATTATACACTCTAGTTATCAATATCTTTGAAATCGATTTGCAGCTAAGTTTTATTGCAATATGTTAGGTGGACTGCTTTGGATTTCGATCTTTAAATGAAGAATGGAGAAAGAAAGAGGTACATCATTATATATCGTTCAAAAGCTGAGATTACAGATATTTGAAATATGTCATAAACTCAATTTTAAAATTTGCAACTTTCCTCTTTGTTTGCTAGAGCACTCCTCATAATACACATTTTACTTATTATGATGATTAATACGCCTAAAAAACCATTATGATATATGATATGAGAAAATGAGCGAAAAGTCTGATATTTCGAAATAGGTTTTTTACTCTTGTGTTGGAATATTCATGTTCTCAGTTTTCTAAAGATATAATATGATATGTCATACGTTTCTTTTTATTTTCCATTTGAAAATAAAGAAAAAGCACTCGACAGATTAAATCGTCTGTGAATAATTACATATCCCTGCGTGATTAGTTTTCTCAAGTTTAGATATGGATAAAGACAATATGCAAAAATGTGTTTTACATGAAAATAAAAAAGAAAAGAAAATTCACTACCATTTTTCACTTATCAACTTCTCCTTTGTGGTAAATGTAGTTCAATTTGCTTTGCATTAACTCGTGCACTCAATTTACGTAATTGATGTTTTTAGTATCACCCTAGGTGAATTCGTTAAAAAAAGGCATTACCAATATGAAAGGTCTCTTGACTATTCTGCCAGGGAAATTTGAGATTGCTTGATGAGAATTAATGTTCTTCCCGAATGCATATTGTTGTACTAGTAATATATTGTTTAGGTTTAAATAAGATAGCTTTTAATGTTGTACTCTATCTTACTTCATTTCCTTAGTTTTAAGATGTTATTTAATATGTGGGTCAGTATCAGTTTATTGTACCTTTGCATCGGTGACACAAACAGATAAAATCTTGTTCAATTAATATTGTATTGTTTTTGTGCTGTAAGATATTGTAATTAACGGATTAGTAAGCTTTTAGTTCACCTAAATTCTAGTAAGTGTTATACAAGAAATTTAAACATTGTGAAGCGATATTAACTGTTACCGCAGTAATCTGCTTTACTTGTGTGTTTCAAGAATTGGAAACTAGAATGACTGTTGTTTTACTGTCAATATAGATTACTGTTAAAGAAGTTCATGTATCTTTATGTAGTTCAGAGAACCCTTACAAATCGTTAGCTATGAAGATTACATAATAATCAGTAGCAAGATTCAAGAGGCCAATTAAAACGATTTTATATTGTACTTTTTATAATGTGATCAACAGGTGTCAGAAAATGTGTGTAAAAGGTCCTTTTTAGACAATGTTTAGCTCGTGATTTTGGTGCAAATACCTTTTCTACTTTGTCATAATTGGTCGAATTGGCCCAAAATCCTTAGAGGGAACACTGGACTGAATGTTTCAAAACATAAGTTACTCATTGGCTACTTCATGAACATCATTTTGTGCACACATAAACTTCACAATGGCATATCTAGCTTTTACATACATCATGTTTGTATTAATATTTCAGGACTAATAGATCATTTATTTACATTGATTCATAAGTTCTGAAATATCAATAAAACATGATGTATCATTTGTGTGCATTTGCATTTTTTTTAAAGGGTGTTACTTGTTCTTTTAAAAGTGAATTAAATTAGGAAAAGTCTTTACAAGTTGTAAAAACAAGAACATTTTCCGTAGTTATATACACATTAAGTGCATTGACATTTAAAGAGGAAATTACAACTCTCTATGAATCGTGTGAATAGTTGAATTATTTTGCATCATTTTTGCGATTGTCTAGTAAAGGAAAACGCAACAAAAGTAAATTAAAGGAGAGGGGATCTTTTCATAACTTGCATAAACAAAAACCTTTTAGATAGTCATATATACTTAGCAAAAATCTCAGCTCTTCATAAATAGTGTGAACAACAGAATTGGTTTTCATTGTTCCATATCCAAGTGTTTTGCGATTATTATTAAATGAAACATAAAAAAATGAAATTGTAAACAAACAAAGGGGCTGGCATTTTCTTCAGAAGGGGGTGGGTTCCAAATATACTAGGGGTCATATTTTTGGTTTTGACATGGATTTCAGCAAAATTAATGTTGAATACATAATACGATTTTTTTTCCAGTGTGAGATGAACAGTCTATTCTTTCACATACAGGATATATCTATACGAAAGTCTCCCCTGCGAATAACCAATTTTTTAAAGTTAAAATCAAAGAAAAAGGTGTATGTGTCTTCATTCATATAAGCGTTTTCTTTCAAAGCATGAAAAAATATAGCATAATATTTTACTACACTTCTGAATATTAAATAGGTTAATGTGGGCTTAATTCAAATAATATATGTTGCTCTAATAATATTTTGGATTTACACTGTTTTTCGAGAAAAAACTTTGTTTATTTGAGGAAAGTGTCTTAAATGATGAATATGCTGATGAAAAGTGTTTTTTCTGAGAAAAAATTCAGTTAGAAAATTTTAGTGACGTAAGACTTTATCTGACAAATTTAAGATTATTAGAAAAATTCATGATTTGAAAAACGCAGCTTTCCTACTTATTTCCTTTCTTGTTAAATTGTTTCGAAATTGCTTAGAATCAAATGCTTATCCAATACACGTCCAAATACTGCGGTACTGTCTAATTTAAACTTTTTGACACACTAACTCTGCATACTGTAGCTGCATATCCAATATGTACTTATTCAGTTACTAAAAACCTCTGGGGCTGTAAGGAATGGTTTGGCAATATGTTCACATTCTTTATTTATAACCGTAATCAGCTTCCCTAAAACGAAGTTTTCTCGCCCAATATCAGAGACACCTTCCAATAGTTCCTGAACTCCACAGCTATCAAGCCTTTCAGTATGTCACAAATTTACAGGAGCACGAAATACTGACGCTACACTCAGAACCAAAATTACTTCAATACGTCGATCCTGGGTTTCCCAACCGGAAATCAATCTTTACCGAAATTTAATCCCACAATGCACTGATAAAGCATAACAATGCACCCATATAGGCGTGAAATGGATGCGCACTACCACCCATCCCAAACAACAATTCAAATTACCCGCTGTCATGTATATATATTGCAGGAGCTAATGTCACGGCTTATTAGTTTTATAGGCAAAACTGTGTTTGGGCTAAAATTTCGGTAAAGATTGACTTCCGGGTAGAAACCCAGGATCGACGTATTGTGAGAGATGTATTTACACTTTCTACTTTATGTTTATAAACAAAATATTTTGAAAACAAGACAATTATAGCATTTGTATTTTGATCAACCTTAAATTTCTATAATTCATGTTGCCGTTCAAGATACGACCTTTTCTTGTTTAATTTTTATTCACGTCATTAATGTATGTTTATTGCCCGTCAAATGTCATTGATCTAATGTAATACCATGTTATCCCACTAATAGATTTGCAAAACCTTTTCAGTCTCTCGCGGGAGATATAATGGACAGTCGTTAACAAAACTTTTATAGACATGAGTGCAGTCATGTGCTGCTGCTTAAGATGGTCAGTAGCACGCTAATGGGTCTCATCAGAGTGTATCTTGATGCCTAAGAGGTGCACATCGTGCTACTATATATAAAATGGTTACATGGCTATTAGAAAGATATCTTACATCATTTATTTAGAAAATATCTTGACGGAGGTATTTCATGTTTACTTTAAGTACACGACACACTATAATATGGTTAACATAAAAAGTGCAGTATGTAAATTATATATACATTAGCCTGGACTAATGATTTTATTCGTTGATACCTTTTTAAATTGACAATAACAATATGTAAAAAAAAACGTTAAAACGGTAGTGAATCATCTATTTTTATTCATATCCCACCAGTTTTTTATGAAAGCACAAATAATAATTTTAATATTTAACGTAATTAACAGAATCAAGATTTTGACTTTTAAGTAGCACGATTGTGATAATTTGTATATAAAAGATGATAAATTAATGCTTCCCAGTAATATTTGCTGCCAAATATTCAATGCAAGTTTAATCAAAAAGTGAAAATTGCCCTTCTTACCCGTTTCCTTTAACGATTTTCTGTCAAGTAATTACCAATCAAACTACTTTTAGATATTTTACAAAATGTCGAAGTAAGGTAGAGCAAATGTAAATAAATACTATTATAATATGTATTATATAATATATTATTGGCAGGTTAGTAGTGTATCAAATAAATCGTACACAGGAAATAGTTTAACATTTGGAACATTGTTATGATAATACAAGTATATATATTTTGTTCTTCCACCTTTATATCATGAACGTATGTTGTTGTATAGTTTGAAAACCATGTAAATAGGTAGATAACAGTAAAACTTATTACACTAGGGGTTAAAGGGTGATATAAGGTTTAACGCTTAGCCCCAAATCCAATTATTTCATCAACCACCCTTAGTCGATTTGAACATATGAAGTACATAGCTAGATACAGCTTAATGGTATTATTCTGGTTCGACCCAGTTTACTGATATTATTGACACGTTAGTTGTGCATTAAATAAATCGAACACAAGAAATGGTCGTACGGAAAAACTAACTTTGAATAGAGATTTAGACTGGCATACACTTTATGTCAGTAATTTGCTCCAGAAAAATCGACCTGATTTTGTCATTTGGGTTAAATGGACGCCAAAATACTGTATTTTGTTATAATTGCTTAATATAAGCTTTTGCGCATACTCATTGAGTTATAACAAATAAACTAAAAAGACTCAAAATGATCGACAAATACTCCATAAAGTAAACTTATTCGGTAGCCATATTTAGCCACAGTTTGGGTACCCCTTTGAAGCTTAAGCCTTTGAATAAGCAATCTTGCTTCAATAAAATATAATTTTCATAAGATATAGAAGAATAAAACAAAATGTTATGCAAATATGAAAATTACTTTTATCATTCTCTTTAAAGATAATGATATGCGTCTCTGGCATTTTTTCTACCGCTTTCTCCTTCTTAAAATGAATCGCTTAATAAAACTATATTATTTAAGTAACGGTCGTCAACGCTATTGGAATTCACGAATCAACACGTTATCAGTTGACAAAATATCTCCACTATGTTGCAATATAGCTAACATACGATGACCTACTTGTCTTAAACATGGTTACCTTAACATATATAGAACATCTATCCTATTATCCACATTGAGCAATGTAATACTTACATCTCGTATAAGCTCACAGGTAATTAAATAGTCTACAAATCTAAAGTGGCAGGAGTTGCCAAGAGGCCTTTCATCATGATGGCAACTATATAAGATTTTACTTAGGGTGCTTTTGAAAACACCAATTACGCAAATAAGATACATCTGTCGTAAACACAATTAAACACGCAAAAGTGAGAGTAAGGAACATTGCTTTTTGTCGAAGTAAGTATATTTTAACAGTTAGAATAAATGACTAAACATCTAATATATAGCTTTTTGTCCTAAACAGAAATAAATGATATATTGAGGCCTAACTCATCAAATTCCTAATGCTTACGATTGGGTAATCGTAATTTCTGAAATGTGCAATGATACATCCAATAATACGATGGAGTAAACATCTTCACGAGTTTTTCATGAAAGATAAAAAAATCTCTATAATCACGATTTTAGCCTCCGCCCTTTCAACTGGAGGCTTTGTCATAATTATGAAACATGGTTAGCTGCTACTCTCGTAAAATTTGATTGTAGCCTTACATAGTATAGTAAACATTGTGTCATACTGACATGTATCTGATATGAAATAGTCATTTCTTTCGAAATGTGTACAATTTAATGTTTTCTGTCCGTTTTCTACCAACAAATCTCAGGAACATTTAATACAATATCAGCACTAATATTTTTACCTACAAGTCTTGGATATCAGTGTAGGTACTGTATCACTTTCTTGATAATGTGGTATATACAATACCATATACTTAATTTACATGCAAAATATTGGATATGAAATAACATAAACACCTGCCACTATTGCTCATATAATGGGTGAATTACTCAAATCTTATTCCAAATCCATAGCTTCCTTACTTTTTGTTTATTTAAGTAACAAATTTGACGTAACAAATGCAAAATAAGATAAATGTTACGATGTTTTATCCAGATTAAATCTTTGGACAAGTATCTATAATTGGTCATTTATGTGCTTCTTAAAATAGCATATTCAACTAAAGTAAGCACTACGATACTCTTGACAAGTTCCATTAGCATGTCAGTGAACATCTTAACAAAATGCACATGATAGCACTTATCTCTATAAGAGTTTTGATAACGACTGTCCATTATACCTCCCGCGAGAGACTGAATAGATCCTACAAATCTATTAGTAGGATTACAAGGTATAGTATTAGATCGGTGACATTTGATGGGTAATATAAAGTACTTTGTGTTAAGAAAGAGAAAATCGGTACTAAAACAACCAAATAAATGTACAGAAAAGAAGATATCAGGACCTTCCCATCATGCCTTACTTCCATTGGGATATGTTTCATCACTATCACCAATCATGACAACAATAATCTTATTGGAAGCAAGGCATGATGGGAAGGTGCTGATATCTTCTTTTCAAGTACCATATTTATTGCTTTTTTATCGTTATCATGGTAAGACTGATAGAACTGTCGAACTGCCAACATTTTGTATTCCTCATAAAGTACTGTAATTCCCAATTTTAGAAAATTGAACTTAAAGGAGCTTGGTCCGATTTTTCTAATGTTAGTTTTCAATGTCATATGAATCTTGACCACTCAAGCGGTCTTAATTTCAAATTTCAGCTGAATCAGACCCTACATATTTTAAATGAAATAGAAAGAAAAACAAGTTAAATCTACCCTTAGAGTTAAAAAAAAAATAACCTAACCAAAGTTACGCGGCTTTTAGGGCAACTTTGATCAGTTCTAAATAGGATGTATGGCTAAAATATAAAATGCAGTGCACGTGGCACTAACGTTGAAATTCATGACATTTGACCTCTTGCTACAGCAAATAGGCAAACATCCCCATTCACAAAGATTTAATTTTGATTTTACAAAGAACCTTTTTAAAATCCCTTTTTTGGTCAAAAAATTTTTTTCACCAATTTCAAGGACATTTGACTAGAGATATACATTATTTTCTTCAATCTTATATATAAATACAAAAGTACATCCTGATCACTAATTTTTCGAGATACGACACGTTGAAGGTATTAACGCCCACTCCCCCAATTACTGACAGTCGAATAGTATTATCATAACTTCACACTCATTTGGCAGGAAAGCCTCAAAATTTCAATCAATGGCATCGGAGGAAATTTATATAACCAAACGTATTTTTTGCAGTTCTCATTTAGGAGAACAAAACCGGTTGCACGTAATTCAGTCATCATGTTTGACGATTGAATGCATCTTTTTTGAAAATTCAACGTGTGCAATGAGCTTTGGTAATTATTTTTTGGTATATTATTAATTTTAGTAAGTGTATTGATTGTCACACATTCAGCAGAGAAGAAAGACATTGCCTGACGATTTGAAACTTGAAAGGAAATGTAACTTGGTATTTCCGATTCATTAGCATCAACTCAACTATTAACGTTTTAATAGCTCATTTGAGCTATTCGTTTAACAAACAAACATTAATGCATTACTGAAAAATAGGTTACAATTTCTTTTTCCCTTCGTTTCATTTACTTGAGTAATACGTTGCATGACTAAATATTCCGTCTAAATTGCAATCATTGTTTTCAACCAGATACTTAGATTGTCTTGGCCACTAAATATTCGTAAGTTTCCTACCTGTATATCTTGGTGTGGTGTTCATGGGTTAATTTCCAGTTGTCAGTTGTTTGCGTTTTTATGCCACAGGAAAATCGAGGGGATGCAACCCTGGTAGACAAGACGTATTTAAACTATATATAACGAACAATAGAAAGCTGTACAACTCATACTCAGTTGGGACCCATTTTAAATGATCATCAAAAAGTTGTGTGTAAAAGGTTTAAGTCGCAATTTTGAAATATACACAATGTACCTGCGTGCTATGAAGCAAAAACAATTTTGTAATACCAATAGCCTTCTTTTTAAGCAAATAACTCAGCAAAGAATTGGTATTTAGAACTATAATTGCCACATTATGAATTTTGAACTATATATTTTGGACGTAAAATCACAATTTTCAGGGCATTACGTCTTCAATCAGGTATAGCATTTTGCAAGGTGTTAGGGTAACAAATTGAACATCATTATTTTTTATTATATTTCCTTTAAATCGATATCAAATATGACTTCCTGCCCCTTAAATATCAGGTTCCCCAACTCCAATCCACAAAATTTTGAATTTGACCTATTTCGATTGTAAATCACGATTTTGAGTTCATAATGTCTCTAATTAGATATAATTTTTGCAAAGTGAGATGGAGTAACAGAATAAACAAATCACCCAGTGTTTTAAATCACATTTCTCTTAATTTGATGTCAAATACGACATATTTTATGCATAACTAAGGGTTAATGCCCCCCCCCCTATTTTTAATGACCCCTGAAAATAAGGTTCCCCATCACCTACCCTTCCTTACTTTTTTTTAATATTTACACCTATACCTACCATAATCAGTTGAAATCAGCCTCTTTGTCATTTGTTTAAAGAAAAACCCTAAATTAAAGGTACAATTCATGATTTTAATGTGACAAAACCTCGCCTCTTTTCTAGCTAAATAAAATACAGAGTACAACATAAACATTAAATGTCACTTGATTCCAACCGTTTATTATAAACTTACACGTTTTTCAGCATTTTGAAAATCCCCATAGGCGTACTGTGTTGTAATTACTGTCTGGGCCCAGACAATAATAATTACAAAATGACACAGTTTCTCTCTTTTCTCAGAAATGCAAGCACATATAAAAGAATGGTTTTGGCATTGTAACATATATACCAGTTGATGATTCTAAATAAAGTAAAGAACTTGATTTTGACAGAGGTAACCTTGAGGGTGAAAAGTGGATCATGAATTGCCCCTTTCAGGATACTATCTAGGGAAGTCTCATCAAAAGTTTGCTGTTTTGAATACTATTGAATGGCAAGCAAGAGCTTCTTATTAGTCTGTCCTTGGTCTTTTAACTTGATTTTAGATGCCAACCCTCGCGGTAAAAACTGAATAAACAATCAATAACTTAATTTTAAATATTGTATTCTCCGTGACTGCTTTCGGCTACGATTATTCTATATACATAATAAATATTCCTTCTCTTGTTATACAAATAAACTTGATCCGTTGGTCAAATGACAACCTTATTTATATAGTTATCTTCTGTTATATGAATATAAAAAAGAGGTAATCAAGGCCAAAAGACCTCAGGATAAGTGATATAAACCAGAATAGTAATTAAACACGACTACTGAGAGCATATCTACACAAAATCAAATCAACAACATGTCCGATATGATTATAGTTTATTTCCGCGGTTATAGGTTTTATATAATTCATCTTATTGCGATATGACCGTTCTTAATGGCTTTATTTCTTGATCAAAAGGTTAATCAAAGTCAGTGTATTCTTAACCTACCTCTAGATTAAAGTTCTTGAAAATCAAAAACTTCATTATATTAGAAACAGTGTAACTAGGACTAAACTAAGAATTTAGAAGCATAGCCATCCATGCTGCGACTTTTTGCCGTAAATAACTCAATGGTTTTTTTTTGTAATTTAAAATATATCCAACGTACCGTTCACAGAATTAATAGCTACATTGTTAAAAATTACCTTAATTAATCTGTAAATTTACGAAAACCGTTCTTGTTTGTAGTCATTGACATTTTCGTTTGATTTCAGAGACTCTAAAATTTAAGAGACTTTAAGATCTATCCAACGTACCGTTCGCGGTAATAATAGCTACATTGTTAAAAATTACCGTATTTGTTCATCTGTAAATTTACGCAAACCGTCATTTTATTGAAGGAAAATCAACTTTACTCATGATGATTAAAGCTTAATTTGTTTTCCATGATTCATTTTCTTAAGGTATTGAACATTTTGTTAAAGATGCCGTCACTGTAAGAGAAAAAAGTTTTTAACGTTTTAGTGAAATTTTCATATCCACTAGAGTAGAGATCAGTGCTTGTTTCTTATGACAGTGAGAGCAAATGGTAAATTTTGAGATATTTGATCATACTGATGGATTTTACCAAGTTTATTGAAGACATAATGACACATGCTTTCTCTAACAAGTACCGGCTTCTAACATTACAATGTAAGTGCTGTTTACTAATGTTTGTAAGTAAAAGTATGTATCTCTCATGTAATCAAAACCACTCGAACATGCTTTTAAACTTAATCACAACATCAATATACATTTTCATGATCACGTTTTTGAAATCATACAATCTTTTGTAATACACGCATGGGGACTCTGTTATAAGATATTCATCAACTTCTTTCCCAAGTCATACAACAGCGTTTCATAATATTTTCAAATTCATTAACATTGAATAGATATTGATATTGGATGAATATTTACGAATGTCTGGTTTGTGTGCTTGAATTTAATGCCTTTTCTTTTAGATGTATTCTGATAAGTGCTAACATTAAATGTAATTTTATTTTTATTTCTTGTTTTATATTACGTCCTTTAAACATAATAAAATCTAAATTGCTTTTATAAAATCTTAAAAACTGAATTACATTCAGAAAAAATATTAAAAGGTCTATTCCGGTGGACAATTGTGTCTATCTTTGTCAGGCCAAAGGTAGACAATTGTCTACTGTAATGAACTCCTTTCTGGAAAAAATTCATTTTTCAAGATTTTAAAACAGTAATATAGATTTTATAGTGTTTTTAGCATTTATTTCAAATATATCTTTGCTTTTACTCTGAGTGTAAAATAATGTATCTATCATTTGGTCAAAGCGTCAGTACGATAAATATATAAGAACAAAGGTAAATAAAATATACAGGACATACATAGTTTTAAGGGACGATTAATAAATTCATTACTTGAGTGTGCCCATTTCTATTCCATGGCCAGAAATAAAACATGTGGTGTTGTGTTAACTGGTTGTCATATATATACATCTGCTTCTCAGCGAGCATGCTTTTTAACTCCAATTTAATGTACTGATAGTTGCATACAGCATACACCATTTCATTTCTAATCGCAATCCATGCAAAGTGCGACGTTAACGATATTTAATTGATAATATAGTATACTGTAGAGGTTAATGATCATAGTCTGACACTTGAACAATCTACGTGCTTTGTAAACAATTTTCAATAATACTGTACTATGAAAAACACAGTTTTCTTTATTTTGAACATTAGCGTTTGTTTCATTTGTGCAATTTTTTATTGGTATAACCAAAACTATATGTTCAGTTAAATTTCGTTAATTTCATTTCATTTTTGGGATTCCTATTTTATTTGGTCATTAAAAACTGTTTCAAGTATATTTAACTTATCACTTTCAACGAGTATTGTTCAAAAAAAACCACCGAAAATAGAAAAAGTTATACCTATCTACAAAAAAGCTGAACATGATGTTTTTTTTTTAATTACCGACCGGTGTCACTTTTACTTTTGTAATTAATTTATTAGAAACACTTCTTTTAATATTTTTTTGTAAATATAAGCTTATGTAAAGAATTTGTGAAATAACTTGGAAAGAAAAAAATAGCAATGTTGAATTGTCATGTTTTGACCAAATATATGCATAAAAAAGGAATATTTGCTTCAAGTAAAAGTATAAAGTATAAGTTGTTACTTCCAAAGTAATAGCCAAAGTATAAGTAATATCTCGATTTGGTATGCATGACCATTTCCTTTTACTACAAAGGAAATAATGGTATTTGATAGTATTTGCTTCATGTACTTTTTTACTACTATTTGTTCAATCTGTTGAAATTTGACAAATCGTATAATTTTTTCAGTTCCTTTACTTACGTTGTATTTCTATAATCACTCACAAGCCAAGAAATCCTTTCAACTGAATAAATCTGTGCTCATTTTGAAGTTTGGCCCATTACATAGTCATCTATGCAACACAATCACGTCTTTACACCAGATAAGAACTCTGGCTTGAAGCCAGGGGTGCACCCCAATTTGAAATACTTTTCGGAAAAATTCGGTTGAGCTATACAATCTAGATAATCTTACACTAATTCAGTTTTCCAACATCAAGATAAATTGGGTCCTATGCATAAAAACAGTTAATGCTCTTTACTTGATATTTTGAGTATATACTGCTGTTTGTATGCATAAAATTCAGTAGACGCTTTTACTGCAAACTTTTTACTAGTAGGATATACTCTTCCAACTTTTACTTGATAAGAAGGAAATAATACCACTCGTATGCAAAAAAAAGCAATAAAGTTATTACTAGACTTCGCATAGTAAATGATTGAAAATAGCTTTAGAGCTACCTAGACTGTTTACTTGCCCAAAAGTTAAGTTTTGTAATAGTTAAATTTGCCGTATTTATGAAGTTCCTCAGAAAGCTGGGATCTGTAAGATTCGGATAATTCATAAATATCACAAATAAACTTCTCAAAATAAGTTTGAAATTTTTTTTAGCTGCCTATATCTCATTTGTGTAACCGTATTCGTCTATTTGATGCATTATTTGATTATATAACAATCTCTTCTTTAAAATGATACCAAATTTATAACATGACTGAGAAAATTCCAAGTTTATTTGTAATATTTATGAATTATCCGAAAGAGGAAAGAAAGTGGAATTACTCAGCCATAAAGTAAGCTCTTGTTATAAATTTGGTGTCATTTTAAAGAAGAGATTGCTAGCTAATCAAATCATGTATCAAATAGATGAACAAGATTCAAACAAATGAGATATACGCGGTTAGAAAACAATTTCCAAACTTTTTTGAGAAGTTTATCTATCAAAATAAAGAAGCGGAGACGATAAACGTGAGATGTATATCATCACTCCTTATTAGACTGTCTTAGTAAATTCCACCGTTTACTTGACCAAAATTTTAAGTATTATAACGGTACAATTTTGTCGTATTTTTAAAGTTCCCAGGAAAGTATAAGGTCTGTAAGATTGAGATAATTCACACATCACAAAATATTGATCAAAATTAAAATATGCGAGTGGTGACCATAGACATATGGCATGCTGATAGCAAGTGAAAGATAGAGGTGTGTTTTACACCTAAACGTTGAAATAACTAAGCCGATCTTTATTTATTAAATAACTGACAATTTGGGGTGCACCCCCTGGCTTCAAGCCAGGGTTCTTATCTGGTGTAAAGACGTAATTGAGTTGCATAGACGACTATATAATGGGCTAAACTTTAAAATGAGCACTCATTTATTCAGTTGAAAGGATTTCTAAGTTTGTGAGTGATTATAAAAAATACAACGACAGTAAATAAGTGATGGGATTTGTCAAATTTCAACAGATTGAACAAATGGTAGTAGAAAAGTGTATGAAGCAAATGCTTTCAAATACCAGTATTTCCTTTGTAGTAAAGGGAAATGGTCATGCATACCAGTTTGAGATTTTACTTATACTTTGACTATTACTTTGGAAGCAACTACTTATACTTTATACTTTTACTTGAAGCAAATACTCCCTTTTATGCATACGACACAGTGTTTCAATTGAAGAAATTGAATTCTTGTATCCCTTATATCAACAGTATTATGTAAACAGTTGTCTGTCCCTCAGAGCTCAATACTTGAACTACTTATAGAAAGACCTATTTTACAACCTAATATAAACATTGCAATGTTGAATTTTATTTCCCCAACATTTCATTGTAAAATAAATCAGACAACCATCCCCGTTGTCTCTGGAATATCAGTTACATTTGCTGCAGTTGCGATTTTAAACATTGTCAATATTATTTTAGAATCACGAAATAGCTTCATTTAAACATTGTCATATTGCTTAATGAAAAGGTTTGTGTGTTAAAAAAAATAAAACTATATGTGATCGTTGTTCGTAACTAATGTCAGTTTTACGTCTTACTTTTA
>JXSR01S005584.1:0-11042 GCA_000969725.1 Ophiothrix spiculata | reverse complement strand
TTTGGAAGCAACTACTTATACTTTATACTTTTACTTGAAGCAAATACTCCCTTTTATGCATACGACACAGTGTTTCAATTGAAGAAATTGAATTCCTGTATCCCCTTATATCAACAGAATTATGTAAACAGTTGTCTGTCCCTCAGAGCTCAATACTTGAACTACTTATAGAAAGACCTATTTTACAACCTAATATAAACATTATAATGTTAAATTTTATTTCCCCAACATTTCATTGTAAAATAAATCAGACAACCATCCACGTTGTCTCTAGAATATCAGTTACATTTGCTGCAGGTGCGATTTTAAACATTGTCAATATTATTTTAGAATCACGAAATAGCTTCATTTAAACATTGTCAGATTGCTTAATGAAAAGGTTTGTGGGTTCAAGAAAAAAAAAACTATACAACTATATGTGATCGTTGTTCGTAACTAATGTCAGTTTTACGTCTTACTTTTATTTTTTGTTTTTAAAACATCATACGAATTTAAGACAAATCTTTTGAACCAAAGGAACAGGCCAATTTAAAATCTAAAGTAACAATTTAATAGATCAAAATTTCTCTCACAGGTAACTTTTTGAATCCAAAATTTGTTTTAATCAGTAATTATATATAGTCCTTCATATTCATTTAGATAAGTATATATGGAACAAGAGCATCAGCTGAAATCTTTGATAATACAAGTGTATACATTCTGAAATTTCTGTTTAGCTACTTCACGAGCATTATCGATATTTCTATGTGCATAAAATGCATTAAATAAAATAAAACTCACATTATTTGCTTTGGAGATTTCTTGTATTGTTTCACTTGAAAACCAAAGCAAGTTTTACATGCATGAATAAATATTTCATATCTGATGGCAGTTTATTTTATGACATTCGATTTCCTACATAAAATGTCTTATTTGTAAAAAAGAAAAACGTTTTAGGGAGTTACGTAATATACCTTAATTGCATCGAAATTTACAGATAAAACAACAAAGAATCTAGCTTTGGCCAAAGCCGACCTGTAATATACAGGGTGTCCGAGAAAAAAGGAAACACGGTTGATTAATTTTCATTAAGTGTATATTCAATTTATTGATTTGTATCTTTTTTTCAAAATGATATCAGAATTGGTCACAAAAACAAGTAAATTTCAACTTTAGCGTCTTTGAAGGCATTTGACTATTTTCTTGTTTATTAGTATATACAAAGTAAACTTTATTGTTCAAAAAACACAACCTACGGTCATCTTCAATTTAAATATTTGTTTTTAGGTACGTCACTACCTGTTAATGTCAGAGTTAAAGTAAACACAACATAATTTTCAAAAGTGAATCCTTATATAAAATGGCGTTAAGCAATGCATCAAACAAATTAACATTAAATTCGTACTTTTCAAAGAAAAGAGTACCTGTCTTTATTATTATATATTACATATTCCTCTTAAGATCCAAGGGATTTACAATGGTGCGAAATATAATCCCAAGAGAGAAAGGGATTTATGTGGGGTTTTTACCAGTGTATTGTTTTCATTAAAACCAAAATTTACTGAATAAAATATTGACAGATAAAATAAATCTGATATTATCATAAACACACATGTCTTCCTTTGAGATTTGAACAGAGGGTCGAGTATCATTGCTTATACAATGCGATTAGTATCATGTAAATGTCTACATCATTTCAAAAATCTTAGATTTTCTGATATAATAAGGTACTCTGAGGAACAGAGTAACTAAATTTATAACTCAATAAATTGAGTTTATCTGGAACACAGTAGAACAATATATTCAATTTAAGAAAACAACTAATTTGAGAACGATAAATAATTCATTTGAAAGCTTGATTTATCCGACGAAACTAGGAAAAAAAGAAGAAAATCTTAATTAATCTTATCAAATTTTTGTTTTCAAGTTTTTTGAAAACATTGTTTATTTAAGAATAATTGATACATGTACATGTATGATAAAAGTCATAAAACAAGTTATTAAACAAGTTATTAGTTTTTTCTGAGGAATACTATGATGGCGTTAGACTTTAAATTCGTAGATTTATTGATAAACCATTTTATCCGATACAATTATAGTTTATTCTGAAGAACAAAAATCAGATTATCTAAATTTAACTGAGACGGTTCGGTTTTTTAGTATATGTGACCGTCCATTCCAAACCAGCCGTAAATGCCACCTCTTGCCACCTTCACTTTTTAATTACAGACTGTCCACGAATGATTTATACCCGGCTATCATATTTTTTTATGGACAGGTGGGTAAAGTTTTGGTCAAATCTTGTTTATTTTTAGTTTTTCAAGTCTTTAGGTTTCTGAAGAATTTTGAATTTTTTTAAATCGGATGTTCCTGTGGAAAGTTATAGACATTTTTCTAAACAGTGTATATTTTGCGAATCGTAAATTTGTAATCAGTTTAATTGTTAACTTACACAGTCGAAACTGACTACACTGAAACCCTATTTTACTTCTCTAAAGTTAAAACGTGAAATACAATTTAGGTTTTATTTATTGACTCTGATAGATTTAAAGGATGTCCTTGACAATGAAATAACGATTTTGGTTACGGTCGAACAGCTTTACAATGACCAGTACAAATAATGCTAGAAGTACGCGCCTAAGGAAAATTCCGTCTAGAAACTTTACATTTGACATTGCTAATGACAACCAGAAATCAGTAGTTTGGATGGGTATTATGGGTACCAACCTCAACGCGCCGAAGTATGTTGTTATAATCAACTGATTTGTGGTTCCACAACTTCTGGCCCGCCAATATGGTGTCTTGTTCCATATTTGACTAAGACTATCTTGCTAGTTGTAGTAGGCCAAGTAGGAATAGATTAACAAGTCTCTAAGGTAATGCTTTTAGTAGATCATAGAAATAACAAAACCAAAGAAAAAAGATTTGAAATTGGTCATTAAACTTTGCAAACATTGGTAAGTGTGCAAATTATCAGTATCGGTATACCTGCATGATTATTTGCACTGATCAAAACCACGTTTACCTAGATTCTGTATTACGTCATCCCACAAAGCAATGAAGCATGATATTTTGATGAAACCTATGGAAAATGGAGAAGACTTATTCACTATTGAAGAAAAGCTGTTGGTTTTATGAAAAAATACGATTTAATATTTTTTCTGATTTTTTGAAATCGGGTATAAATCATTCGTGGACAGTCTGTATTTGCAAAGACCATGCTCTAGGGATTAAAATGACACCTTAAAAACTTCACACGATCAGTTATGGTCCGTCAAAGGTTGTCAGTGAGTAAAATGTATAACTGAGATCAACGCGTTCAAAGATCAGTGATTCCTATATTTTCTGTTGATTGTCTTTAAATATGCAGATTTATTTCACATTTCCTATCATTTTCTTGAAATGAAACTTTGCTGGTATTTTGTAATAAGAACAAGAATTATGAATCTGTCAAAATATTTATTTTGGCAAATTACGACCTTCACATGTATTTTCACTTGTAGCACAAAATGAAGTTTTTGGCATTTACGGCTCATATGGGGTGGACAGCCACATATATATACAAATTAAAATATATTTTGTGCTTTGATGCCTGATAGACATAAACATTTAAAACCAAAATTGTTTTAAAATTTTCACGTTTCTATGTTAAGAATAAGATACTCCGTAATGTTACGGAATATGCATTATACACGGTTGCTCATATAGTTGAAATAAAATATTTTTTTACCACTCTTTCATGTAAAGGTCAATTTATGATGAAAATATCTGGAAACTTATATTGCCTTTGGTCAGATCTGATAGGTAATCTAGTTGAGTGTGAAATTGAGCACCAAATGTGATCAACCCGCTCACTTACTGGAAAGGGCAATGATCACATTCGAAGTTTTTGATGTCAAATTTGGGGTTAATAATGTAGCTGATATTGCATATTTTTCATATATGTCAATATTATTGAACTTTGGGAGCTCGTTCTTGGATTTATTGGGGTCAGACTAACTGGTCACTTTTCTTTTTGAGGTGTTTAGATTACTTATCAGATCATATCAAAAGCAACATAAGTTTCCAGGTATTTTCCTCATAAATCTACCTTTACATGAAAAAGTGGTAAAAAATATTTTATTTCAACTATATATATGAGCAACCGTATAGTTGATTGACACTGGAGTTAAAAAGCCTACTAAATTGGTAGTGATTTTGTACATAATTATCTCCATACTTTTTCAGTAACTAAAAAACCCTTTGTGGCTATAAAGAAACAAGTTTGTTTTTGATAATGAACCTTATGTCAGAGACACCTGCCTGATGTTCGTGATCTTAACACCTTTAAAACCTTACAGAACGTTTACAAGAACACAAAATGCTAACAGTTACGATTAAATTTAGAACTATAATCATTATTTCAATGTGGTGATATCATCCATGTAAAAGGTCTCACACAAAAGATAATACGATACGTATTGAATCACGACTGCTTAACTCGATTGTGAGACATTACAATACCGTTGTAGGTAACATATGACATCCTATGTACTTTTATTACTAAAATCTCTTTAAAATAAAAAAATATAGTAAACGACCGCTCATAGCACACCGCAACTGCAGTGCGGTACGTTTTTTACCGCAACGCATAGGCCTACATTGCTGCTGGAAACTGCAGTACGGCATCACTATAAAGTTAAATTTATTTAGAATTGAACTGCGTCAAGGTGTATATTTTTGCAGCAAAAATAATCGATATATCGGTATAAATATCGCACTGCAGTTTTCTGCAGCGCTACTATGATCAGACCTTAAGTGTATCTTGATCAGTTGAGTTAACTTTAGTATCCTGTTAATTGATCAGATATATCGGATATTAGATATCTAATAGAGTTTCAAAACCGATTTATTCTCTCGCGTGAAGTGTAATGGGCAGTCATTATCAAAGCTTTCATAAGATAAGTGCTATCATGTGCTTAATAAGATGGCCAGTAACATGTTAATGGGCCTTATCAAAGAGTATCCTAATGATAGATAACTTAATAGATGTATACTGTATGTGCTCTTTAAGAAGTGGTTAAAAGGTCAACAGATAGTTGCACATATGTTAACTCTTTTATGTATAAAAAGATTCTAAACACATTAACATCCAAAGCATCAAAATAACCGTTCAGTTTGAGCCTGACTTTATATAAGTCGCAGGGATACATGTAGGATGTATAATAGCAATAGATTTTCGATTTAACTTCAAAGATAACTTTTCTCTGTATTATGTCGTCTGCTCAAATTAATGATATAGCGAGAAGAAGAGATACTCAATAGCGTGCCCAAAGGGGGGAAGGGTGGGGGGGGGGCGGGGGTCACGTGCCCACAGTTAGGCGAGTCAGTCGGAGGAAAAGGCCCATTCGGGGATCGTGACACAAGAAAGATAGAAAAGAAAGGGGAGTAGAAAAAAACAAATCATAAGGAAAGAGAAGAAAAATAGTTTTAAATGTTATGAAAATCATTGACAAACTTGCCGTGCACTAGTAAGACCTTTGATAATGTAAATGTGAAAAAGCAAAAAGTTTTGATCGCTTCCCGCGAATTTTAATGTATTATGTAAATATTTAGTCAAAATTTGCCAAGTTTTGCGCAAATTTCAAGATTTTTAAATTTTTTTTAGCTGAATTGAAAAAAAAATTCGCGCGCTACGCGCGCCTTTTCAAAGTTATAATTTTTCATCCAGCCAGCCGGGCCCCTCTAAATTTTTTACCTTCCGCCGCCACTGGTCATTCGGGGGAAACTGGAGATACTAGATGTCCCAAAACATGTGGCAAACTATACAAGTTGGAGTAATAATACACTTAGAAATCTCCGCTAGATGCTTATAATTAATATGATTTTAATACCACAGCAGTTTTATTAACAAACGCAAATTCAAAATTTAACAATATAAAATATTTAGTGTTATTTCTAGCTGCATCAAATTGTGTCAACTGATCGGGTAGAATTCAAATTTATTTAGTATAAATGTTCATAGAAAATAATTTACCCCTATTCTAGTATACGAATTATAATGATTTTGGTATTGCACAGCTTGTATTTTCATATAATATAACAATCTCAACTACTACGTATATATGTAACTCGTTAGAGTTGTCATAAATAAAAGAATACAAGAAAGAAAATTGACACTTTAAAAAAACCTGTTAAAGTCTTCTCCGCTATCCTCGTGATACTTTAAAATCGTGTATATTTTTTACCACTCAACCGCTAACTGGACCGTCTTTGTGTTGTTTTGAAAAAAAAAACCTTCTTTACTTGTAAAGCAATCAATTTATACTACTGTATCAATAATATTGCCTCGTGGCAGTACAAACCCTTTTTATACATGAACTGACCTGCCATTCTCCTGTTGCAAGTAGAATTGATTTCTCTGTGGACATAAAGATGACACCATTGACACGATAATGCATCTCGCTCTGTGTATATTGTACATCTTACACTTGTCAGTAAATTACTAGCAGTAGTGTTAAGTAAAGGAATGTTCCTGCAGGCACGGTGATAATACACTTGTATATCACTTTGAGGCAGAAATTATGTACCTTAAGGTGTTTAATTTTTAAGTGATACAAGGTCATATTTATGTTATACGATTTATGCTCTGTATTGCACGTTTTTAAGATGTACATTCCATTGTATACGTCTTAAATGAGTATATGTATATTTACTTCCAAACTGAATATTCCATCGAGGCAGAAACTGCAATGTTTATGTAAACAACTAAAACCTGGGCATTCTAATGTTTTAATATGTCTTAGATTTCAGTTTACAAATCCAGATTAAAGTTGCACAGTTGGCTGAGTAGTCATTCCCTAGCTTCGTAATACATTACTAACCTAAGTAACCTAAGGTTCTAATTACAGTTCTTTGTTTGTTTGGGTTTTTTTTCTGAAAAAAGAACTTTGAAGAAGTCTGTCGAAGAAAATAAATGTTTTTTAAGTGATTAAAATATGAAATATCTAACAATTTTCAAAGCTTAGTTTCATGAGAAAAAATCATTCTTAGAGAGTACGCTCGTATTTAACAGTCGTTTTGTTTTTGACTAAAATGTTTCATACCTTGGATGTGTTAGTGTCGATTTTATCGTTGTTAACTTTTGTTTACATTTATAATGTACCGTCAAATGTCACTGATCTAATTGATTTAATATAATACCATGGTGTTCCACTTATAGATTTGTTTAAAGTATCCAGTCTCTCGTGGGGAGGTAGTGAGTCGTTATTCAAAACTCTTATAGAGATAATTAAGTGTTATCATGCGCTTGTTAAGGTGGTCAGTTGCTTTTTAATGTGCCTTATATAGTAGGGTATCTTAATGATTGCCTGTAGATGCATATTGTGATATTTTAAGAAACGGTTAAATGACCAAGAGTTAGATGTCTATATATCTCGATAAACGACCATATCGGGATACAAGAGGCCTACTCCGACGAAGGGGTATAAGTAAAATGGGCTGTAAAAGTTGATTAAAAATATGTGTTTCAAATGCCACCATGTTATCTTCAGTTTATGTTGTTATACCATATAATAATATAATTCCTTTACTAAATTGGTAGAATTGGACCCCTTTAATGTGAAAAAGTTTTAAAATGTTCTCCGATTTTCATTGGAATTGCTTCAAAATTTGATCCGAAGTTAAAAGTCATTTATGTAAATGAATAATGATATTTTCCGAACAGAGGTAGGTTGTATTTTATCGTCAAGGTTAGGAAATGCGGATTTATGATATGGATCTCAGAGATGCGCATGCATCCGGATCTGCGCTCCGTGTAGATTGCCCCATTGTCGATATACGCGCTGTTAATTATGTTGCGTCCAATTCACGAGGCCAGTAGGGTCGAACGAATTTGACATCAATCAAAATTTACCGCAAGTAATAATATTGCCTCCTCTTAGACAAGACATTAAGCTTTTAAAATTCAAAATTAAATTAAACTAAATAAATCATCACCCAAGAAAAACATTGTAACAAACCGGGATGTATTATGGATTTTCAATGAACGCTTTTTATTTTTTTCCCGTTCTGATTGTCTGGATGACAGGCATCTTATAAATCAGGACAATTATAGCCTTTGCATCTTGATCAATGTTTTTAAAACCTCGTTCTTTCCTATAAATTAATAAGATGCATCAGATATATATTTCACCGTTTTAGTTAAAACTTATTCTTTTAAACTTTTATAGACATCTTTTGACTTTTTATTACCCGCCAAATGTCACTGATCTGATGTTAACCCACTAATAAATTTACAAAATCTATTCAGTCTCTGGCCGGAGATATAATGGAATGTCGTTATCAAACCTTTTCAGATATGAGTGCTATCGCGCGCTTGTTAGACTGGTCAGTTACATGCTAATCGGCCTCATCTTAATGCTTACCTTAACAGATGCAATATTGTGCTTTTCTAAAAAAACTGCAAAATGACAAATAGATAGTTGTATCCATATTAACCCTTGTCTTCCTTAGCCTTTTTTGTAACACGTCTTCCTCAGTGAGGGGAAGGGGTGGTTTTGATATTGGGACCCCCAAAGTTTTATTGTTTGGTACTATAGTATTGGGTACGGTATCTTCTTTCCATTGATACCAAGATCATGAGAATCGATCGAGGCGTTACGCAATTATGACGTCAACAATTATTTCCGGGCCGAAAAAATCGACTTTGGGCAAACATTGCCACCTTTTCAAAAAATTGTCATAAACATTCTAAATATCTGATTTTGTCGGGTTTTTTTTGCTAATTAATAAAGATGTTCTGGAAGTTTCAAGTCCATATAATGCAGATATTTTTCAAAATGGCGATTTAAGGCTGGGGTAGACCTTCAACTAGCATAAATGGTTTTTGTACTTAACTCTCAAACTAATTGCATAGAATATATAAAAGTATACATTTTAAGAAAAGGATTTTTACCCTGAACATAATGGTGATATCGGTTTTGACCAAAATTGTCGATTTTGGCAAAAAATGCCAAAAATCGTCATTTTTGGCCCAAAACTTTCTGGAAAGCCTAACTAAAATTTGCATTCGTGAAATTTTGAACTTTTTCGCTTTTTGGAATTTAGAAACAAATGTCTAGAAACGGTTTTCTCAAATTTCTGATTTTCATCTTATTTTTTGAGAAAATGGCAAAAATAGACCAAAAATTGCCATTTTGGTGGCAGCGGTGGGATTTGTTTACATTTTTTGACCTATTTTTGGAATTTTTTCAAAAAATAAGATGAAAATCAAAAATTTGAGAAAACAGTTCCTAGACGTTTGTTTCTAGATTCTAAAAAGCGAAAAAGTTCAACATTTCACAAATGCAAATTTTAGTTAGGCTTTCCAGAAATTTTGGGGTAAAAAATATGGTTTTCGGCATTTTTTACCAAAATTGGAATTTTTGGTCACAAACTGATATCATCATCATGTTCAGTGTAAAAATCCGCTTCTAAAAATGTATACTTTTATAAAGATTATACAATTAGTTTTAGAGTTAGAGTACAAAAACCATTTATGCCAGTTAAAGGTCTACACCAGCCTTAAGTTTTTTTCGAGATGGCAACCACTCCGTACCCTCGGACTTTGTTACAAACTCTTAGATAAGGCAGATTCCAATGAACTCGTTAGTGTCGTGCAACAACATGATTTACCCAAACAAATTTGACCTCTCTGTGGTGTATGTACCGATCCTGACACATTACAATTAACATCTTACGCTACGGAAATGTAAAGCTGTAGAAGTGGCTACTTGTATTCATGAGAGATTGCGAAAATAACGCTAAGGTTTGCGTAAATGCAAATACTGACTGTTAAATGCTTAGCGTTTTACCGTTGCTCAATGGAAACCATATAATCTTAGTTACCATAGTAGTGTAGTATTTAGCATATAGATTTCAATGAAAATCATAACAATAAGGTTTGCCCTGACGTTAACCTAAGAGTTGCGGATATTAAATAAAGTGAGCGTAAGGCATAGCATTTATGCGTGAAATTTCTCAACCTCCAAACTATATGAATTATTATAGCAATACTTATTCTTGGAATGAATTCACTTAGGGTGCTCTTCGATTCACCATCTACGTTAATTGGGTGTGCATGTAGTTAGTGGCAAACATATAATGGTGAACTACATAGCTAAATCTCTCATCAATGAAAACTCCATTGACAAAAGATGCTTGCTTCACATTTCAACACTTAAAAGAGCATGTCCGATTTAAAAAAAATTAGTTTTCAATGTCATATGAAAGATAAATACGTAAGAGGTCTAAATTTCCAATGTCAACTGAATCGTTCAAACGGTTTTGATTTAAGGGGCAATTTTGTATTTTAGAGCTTCCTATACGTTACTGTATCAATTTAATTATGGTTACCATAATTAGACACATTTTCATTTATATCGCCCAAACGGAACGTAACTCGGCCATGAAATTTCACATGGGTTATGAGAAAAATATGAGTAACATTTTGGTACCAAAATCTCTAAAAGTTAATTCATTGATGCTATATAGCAAATATATATATTTGTTTTTCTATGGAAGATTCTTTTTAATCACATTGTAGATATAATTTGATTTTGTAATAATCAACTTTAAAGTCGCATTTTTTACATTTATTTAACAATTACAAAATTATCTTTATCATTTCTGCTATGGTCGATGTTTACTTCAAGCGATGCAAAAAGGTTTTGAAAACGATTGAGGATAATGTTTAACTTTTTCGTTTAAAAATAAGCTCATTGTATATACTTCAGGCCAAGTAAAATAATATACTAGTTTCTCGTCCTCGCGCGCATGCGTTTTGACGGCCGCATCATTTTTTTTTTCAAAATTTTCATTTTTTTTTTCCGAAATCCGATTTGGAAGCAAGTTGAAATAAACATTCTGGCACTCTTTTGAACAATATTTTCATTGATTTTTTGAAGACCACTGAGCTATCAACAATTTTTAAAATTAAAATGTGGATAAAACTAACAATTTTGCAATGAATCTTAGACCTATCATCAATAATTTTTTGAAAATGTGAATAGCCTTTTGGAAGCAAAAACATTATCTGCTATGTC
>JXSR01S005583.1:24877-35968 GCA_000969725.1 Ophiothrix spiculata | reverse complement strand
CATTTTCAAGAGTCTATGAAATGTGCGTCCGCAACTACGGGACTGCCCTTCAGTAAACATAAGCCTACGCATTAAATTTAAAACTGGAAAAACTTAAACTTGGAAAAAATGTACTTGAAAATTTTGATCTTTGAACATTACAAAATTGAAAATTTGAAACTCAAAACCTTGAAACTTGAAAATGTGGAACTCGCATATTGAGAATACGGAAAATTTGAAACTCGCACATCTGAAATTCAATATTTTGAAACTTGCATATTTGAAACTAAAAAAAATATAACTCGCATATTTAAAACTCAACAAATTTGAAACTCGCATATTTGAAACTCGCACATTAAGATCTCGAAAATTTGAAAATTGCATATTTGAAACTCGGAAATTTAAAACTCAAAAATTTTAAACTCGCATATTTAAAATTCAAAAATTTGACACACATTTGATATTCAAAAATTTGAAACTTGCATATTTGAAACCAAAAAATTTGAAACTCGCATATTTGAAACTCAACAATATGAAACTCGCACATTTGGAACTTGATATTTTGAAAATTGCATATTTGAAACTCAAACTTGAAATTTCAAAAATTTGAAACTCGAAAATGTAAAAATCAAATATTTAAAACTCGAAAATTTGAAACTCAAATATTTGGAACTTAAATATTTAAAATTCTTATATTTGTAACTTAATGTTTGAAACTCTAAAATTCGAAACTCGAAAAATCAAAGTTCTAAAAAACCTACTCCTATACCTGGAAAAAACATCTTTATTAATCTTCTCATCTTCAGAGTGTATAAGTATTTAAGAATGGATGCATGGAGTCCAAGTTTGGTATAAAATTGGATCGATTGAGCCCATATTTATTGGTCGAGCTATGAGTTGCAAAAATATTGGGCGAGACGCAGTCGAGCCCAATATTTTAAAACTCATAGCGAGACCAATAAATATCGGGCGTAAATCATCCAATTTTATCATTATCATGTTTTGGATCCAATATTTTCCCACACTTGGACACCTCAAAACATGATAATGGTATAGAATTGGATGACCAAGTTTCAGATTCAGTATGTGATTTACTCAAAATATAGTCGGCCTCCAAACAAAATTTTCGCTACCAAACATTTGGTCGTGACGTCACCATCGGTAACAAACATTTGGTGCAATGTATATGGCAATACAATTATACATGTGCAATCTAGCGTGAAATTTTATTTGGTCTCAACTCTGTGTTGAAGTTATTTTATTTGCAGTCACTCGTCATTTTGACGTCACGACCAAATGTTTGGTAGCGAACATTTTGTTTGGAGGCCCGGGGGGGGGGGAGCACACAACTTTGGTTTTGGTAGGGGTGTGCGGCCCCGATATCCGAAACCCTAGGCTAGGGAACGGGAGATTTGCTCTGAAAAGGGGTCTAGAGAACTGAAGTGACCAAAAAATGACCCTTGAGAACTAAGTTTTTTAGCTAAATTTGGGCTCTGGAAGCCAAAATTTCCTAAATTTTCCTTGAAATTGGGGTCTTGCGAACTAAATTTCAAAAAATGAGGCTAGGAAACTGAAAATTTTAAAAAATACGGCTTGCGAACTAAAGATTGTGTTTGAAATGGGGGTCAAGTGAGCGGCAGGCAAGGCGTGAAAAGGGGGTCTTGAGGGCCGCACATACCCATACTGGGCATGCGCCAGGCACTTCCGATTGTCTTACGATTATCATGATTATTCAAATGAGGTAATTCCTTTTAAACCATTAAATTATAAACAAGCATCAACAATACATTTAAAACACCCCGGGAACAGATTTTTTTTTTTATTGTAGACACACTTTGAACATGTTATATATATTTTAATAATAACGCACAAGACATTGTGGAGAACACGGGAGCGTCAAATCTCTGAATGCATCTAGATTAATAGATGTTCCCGAAGTGCAGATTTTGTTTACACGGTCGCACGTCAATTTTAATTAACTCAAGATGTGTGTACATACACTCTAAAAAGTTACCTGTAAATTTAACAGTATTTTACTGGTAGCAATCTGCCAACAAAATACCATAAAAACTACAATAATTTACTGTCATTTTTATCTAAACCAAAACACCGAAAAATGTAGGCTATTGGATACCTATTGCAAAGTTTGGGAATGTGTGAAATAAAAAAACAGTTTTATTCACAATTAGTTCGCAAGTCTGTCCCAGAGTTAAAACCTTATTTTTTACGGTGGGTACTGTAAAATGCAAGCTAATATACAGTGAAAACCTGTCAAATTTACAGTAAATTGTAATGTTTACGGTTAGTTGTTGACAAAATTGCTGCCAATATTTTACCGTAAAATTTACATTTGTTTTCCTATTGTTTCTTCTTGTACTTGGTAACGCAATTTTCAATTTATACTTGTGCTAAGTGTTGTACATATTCAGTCTTAGCTATATAGGAGCTCCATATTTAAATTTAATTTTGTTAACCCTGGAAATTTTAATTGCAAACATACAGTATTTTCCTGTATTTCAAAGTACAGTTAGAAACTGTAAGTTTTCCTTGCATTTCACGGTGTTTTCCTGTAAATGTCGCTGTTTTTTACCGTGTATTAACATGCCTTGATGTGCGTGTGAGTTGAAATAACTCAACTACGCGTATACACCAAGGAATTTTGATAGGGGAATCGGTATTCTCCGCCATTTTGATTTCACCGCCGTGTACTATGATCCCATGGGAAGGCGGCCATCTTGGATTGTCGCTCATAGAGGGTGAGTTATTGTACCTCCGGCATTTTACGACTTCGCTTGTCTTACTTCGAGAGTCTTCGAAACGGGTAAGCGGGAAAATGGGCGAACTTTGATCATAGCAAGGCGCAATACACGCTACTTGAAACGCAGACACGGTTTACGCGTGAAACAAAATGCACACGCTGTATATGCGTAAAGTGAAGATTTATACGATCTCCCTGGATATCGGACCAAACTCTGAATATATCCGGAGGTACAATAACTCTGCTCCATGAGCGATACAAGATGGCGGAGAATATCGGTTCCCCTATTTAAACTCCTTGGTATACACACGCAGTCACTCACGCTCGTGTGATCATTTGCTGAAGAGTCTAGATGCATCTACAAGTAAACTTAATTCGTAGTTCGCATATCTAGATGCATCTAGATTATTCTAGATGCATCTAGATATGCAAACTACGGATTAAGTTTACTTGTAGAGAGCCCCAATGTATACAAAAAACAACAACACGAAAAATTTGTACAAAAATACTGATAGTACAACTTTATTTATTCGCATTAATAAAACCAGTAATTAACTTACAAAAATATCCATGCATGTTTATATGCCATAAATGCGTTAACTTTGAAAGAGATATCCGAATACCCCTTCTCATCAGTCGGAGAGTCTTGACTCGGCCTCTCTGATTGGAATTTCAACTTTTTGAAGGGGTTCCTCAAACAGCTCTATATGAAAGTTACTTTGACTTGTTGAGTATAAGAACTAGTGTTACCAAACTACATCTATATTGCATAAACCCAGCTTTTTTACGGATAACAAATTTGTTCTTATGCAGAAACTGATCAATGCTGCTCTATAGTTATTTTTTCATAGCGCTGGTAACACCAATTAAAATGAATATTGATGCAGTAATCAACATATCAAGATATTTGTAAAGGCTAGAAAACGGATCAACTCAATCACCGCTGCCACCATGTTGTAGCAGTGCACGTAGTGCTCGATAATCTATCCGCGTATAGTCCCAATTTCCACTGAATTCAATGTAAAGTACACCGTTGATGAAACATACAGTAGAATGAAATGGGGTACAATTTTTCAGATAAGCTGTACTGAGAGGCCACTTTATGTTTTGCGTACACCCGTCAGGGCAATTGTGAGAATTTGGGAATCAAATCATTTCCGGTAGGGAAAATCAAAATATCTACGTATCAGGAGATTATAATCTAATTTAACGACAGAATTAGAAAGTTATTGTTTTGCTTTTACATGTTTCTTAATAATATTTACATTTATTTAAGCTACCAGTGACTTCTGACATCACATTTGAACCTTATTATTGTACCTAACATTCATCTGAGGGATATTTAATTACACTTTCGCTACAAATTTACAATATAAATATACATAGCATGCATGATATTGGAAATAATATATTGACATAATCACTAATATATTTTTTCAAGCTGGTCAAACGTTTCATGATGTTTAATGCATCTTCTGAAACAAAGCAATTGCGTTATTTGTCCATTTCGCATGTGCGTTTATAATCGTTTGTTACATTTCAATTGTTTTTAAAAGAATTTTCAGTGAAAGAAGAATGATGCTAAATGAATTGTAACCCGTATTTTTCCAATTGTTGGCTTTCTCGATTAAGAAAATGCCAAACGTATTTGAATGCTATTATGTCTTACAATAATGCCGAATGCTACCTGTACCAAGATATATCCACAGACCTTTCAATTTACACCAAAATATGTAACATTTAACAACGTATGGCATCATGATGACGGTGCCATAAATATAGGAAATTTTTATTTTACGTGTAAAAGTAAAGAAAGGGCTTTATGTTACAAATCTTGCATGAAGTTTACATGAGATATAGAAAATTATAGGGATGATAACATCGGCATTGTGGTTCAGATATCTGCAACTGCAACAGACGGCGCATACAATTTTGGTATCCGTACCAAATAAATGAATCCATGGTTTTAAGGCATAAGACTGAAAATGTTACTGCCAGACACTGTAAACTGGATTGTGCAGCAAGAAGGATGAATGTATAGACCATATCTATAATTGACATACTCCCGCCGTTGATTGGGTAAATCCACAGAACCGGAGGGGGAATCGGAACTCAGAACGAGGCCAAGTATGATAAATACACTACTTGCTCTCGCTCTGAGTCCCGTTCCCCGTCCGATTCGGTGGTTTTAACCCATCAACGGCGAGAGTATATTGATTATAGATATGGTCTATAGCTGTGTCGGGTTATTATACAACCAACCTTTAGGGGAATGAACTAAGGTTGAATTATGAATGTTTTTGTAAAACATATCATTAATTGTTTATTTTGTACAACGTCTGTGGTTCCGTATTTTGTGAATAAGGTTATTGCTGACGACGCGACAAGTTGCCGGCTGTATTTTAAATCCTTAAAGTCCGTTGTTGAAAAGTTTGAACAGAATATGGGAATCCAGTTTCACGTTAAATTCTGTCAGTGGTCTGTAAAATAAAAAGAACAATAAGGATAATAAGAAATAAATAAAAAGGTTCGTGAAAGACATATGGACCACAATCAACATTATTTTTACCGATTTTTACCGATTACACACAGAAAAATGTTGTCCCTCAGGCGGTCTAGAATGTTTCACTTTATAGTCGGAATACTATAGAAAAAACATGTTAGGTCTTGTTGAGTATCAACTGAGAGACAACATTTTCCTGTGTGTATATAAGTATTCAAGGTAAAAATCCATAGTTCATTTAACATATCTACAGGGTGGTCCAAAACACTTATATCCCAATTTCAAGGTCACTTTGTAGAAATTGTACCTCAATCAACTTCAGTTTGTAAAGGCGTTATTGGGGATAAGATATGATCCATTCCTGAAATTGTGATTGAATTTGCATTAGTAAGTCTTAAGATACAGGTTAGTAAGTAACTCGTTCTTAAATTGGCTTGTCCACGAATGTTTTTCTCGATTTTTGTCTTTAGCCTGCTCCATTTGATTTTCAATACATTTTGTTGCTAAGCAGGTTGTATTACACACATTCAACTGATGGAAGTGATACAAATATAAAATTTTGCTTACAAATGTACCTGAATAGGACTTTTGACAGTATAGAGCCCAACTGCATCAATTTATTTTGACAGCAACATACCGTAATGGTGAATTTAAAAACCTTGGTTTATATAGATGGGGCTACAGCTCATATGATTGTTTGTTTATTTGTTATTAATTCTCTTGTGGCCTTATAAGACCGCACAACACTAAATCACTCCACGAATGGTGTAGGGGTAGAAAGTCCCGGTAAAAAACATAGGTCCGCACGGATTATTTTGCAATGATAGTAGAACTGGTTACAAGTGACATGGTTTTGTGTTTATGATATAAATGACCAGAATTTTGTGATCGCTTATAGCATCCAAAACAACTGGCATCCATATTTTTATTGGATTTAGCAGCGTAAGTTCCGATGCATGTCTAAAGTGCTTAGGGGTCGTTTTGACTGGGTGGGAAAAGCGAGGGCGCTGTTTACGAGCCCGTACCGAAAAAGTTTATCGGAAAATGTTTTTTTCAATTGAAGGTTATTTGAAAGATAAAATTGAGGGCTACAACTTGATATTAAGTGACTCTTCAAAATATTGTCACGTCAGTATGAAAAAGCTCAGACAATATATAGGCTAAAATGCATTGGTTTCAACGGGGAAGTTATTTAGTGTTGTGCGCCCATAAGCTACTTTTCCACCGATATGCTTTATTTGCCTTCGTCGAATTTATGACTCTTTGGTGCTACTAATTAAGTCGAGAGAATACAGCCGAAAACGTTCAAGGAACAACAGTGCATTGAGCTGCCTGTAACTCAATCACAGGAACGCCTGTAACACTAAGTGCAGTGCAATAAATGTAGTTTACATTTACTGAATGCATTACAAATCAGAGTAAACAGATTGAATACAAGAAAAACTCCCGTGGAAAAACCATAATGAAGCCAGATTTACTTATTGAACTGTATCTTAATATCTAGTATCCCAATTGATGCTTATGCAAACTGAAGTTGATTTAGGTACAACTTCTGTGTAAAATGCGATGTTGAACTTGGGTTCGAAGTTTTTTGAACTACGATGTATAACATAATTATTAAAACCCTAATAAATATTAAACATCAAAAGAAAACATCCTCGAAAGCTATGATGTGCTACTTGTTGTTAAATTATATACTTTACAAATATTAGCTGAGTAGAAGTGTAAAGGGAGAAATACACCATCCCGAATCGAAAGTTTGATAATTCCATTTCACTTGTAAAAATAGAAGTAATTATGTCACAAATCCAAGACATTTACCAATTTTGACCGTCATGCCACCGTTTGATAGTACATTCACATACCCGATTAATGCAAAGCGCAGGGTTAATATGCGCCTGTTTAACCTTGCGTACGTGTAAGGTCGTGCATTGACACAGCTAAAAATTGATTCAATGCACAAAGATATTAGTGATAAATTATAAAAAAACTCAAATAATAATGTTGGAATTTATGTAGGATTGATGTTAAACAAATATTAATTGTTTATTTCGTGTGATGGAGGTGACTGAACAATGACGTTGCTGTGCAGTGACGACATGGGACCTTTGACGTGGCGGCAAAGGCTCCGTAGGTGAACCCCGCTGCTGTGGTTCCTATGGTGTGACGTTAAAGTGGTTCCCGTGAGTACAGTAACGACTCCGTCACGTCATGGGAGACTCACCAACATCACGTTACGGGAAAATAATTTTGCTGTGTACCATCCCTCATGAAAAGTTTGATTTTTGGAATAATCAAACTTTCAATTGGGGATGGTATATTTCTTCCATCACACTTATACTCAGTTAATATCTTTGCAGTATACTATTTTAACAAGTTAGTTTTCATACCTTTCTCGGAATGAACTGGCATTATCTATATTAAAAAATTGTAATCAAAGCAGTCTCATATACACAGTAAAAAATAATTACTCATATCGTGGTAAAAAGGGAACTCGCGTCTTCTGGACCCACTTTACTCCTACTAGAATGGTAATAAGATTGATCTTTATCTTGTAATAATCTACTGTACATCAGCAGTAGTACCAGCCATGGTAAACTTTTACCACTGCCGATGGTAGTTTATTACCAAATACAGGGTAAACTTTTACCACTGCCGATGGTAGTTTATTACCAAATACAGGGCAATTGTTTACCATTTTAGTAGAGGTTAAGTTTACACAGAAGACGCGAGTTCCCTTTTTACCCCGATATGAGTAATTGTTTTTTTACTGTGTACTTAATAAATCGATATACACACAGAAAAATGCGAGTCACTCACGTTAAAGCGTATATATTGAAACACTATGGGTCAAAATGGCATCACTTTGACTCATTTTGGGGCTAAGTGTTTCAATATATACGGACAAGTGACTCACCTTTTCTGTGTGTGTGTGTATACTCATTTGAACACAAGACAGCGCAAGAATAAGACTTTGGCCCGTAACTTTATTCCTGGATTTCACATTCTTGGATTAGAGATAGCCCACAGTTCTGAACTAAGTTGAATTTTTTAAAGCCTGGAATAACAAATTTCATTGAATAACTTTGTTCTTCGTTTGCCAAATACCAAATGACTACACCAATAGAATGAAAATAAAGTTATTCCTGGATTAAAGCTATTCCTCTTTTGTGAATATGGACCAATTTGTTTTTATTTGCAAACACATCATATTACAAGAAGGTGGTCAATTTATCATTTACCAAGTTGGCCTTTGATAAATTTGACCATGTCCATATGATATCATTAAATTGACAAAATCCATAAAAAATGGATGATTAATATGATTAACGTCTTTGTTTTCTGCTTATAATTAAACAATCATAGTGTAATTGTCTTCTCTACGTTGTGTTGCAAAAAATACAGTTACGTTTATAGGCAACTCTGAAATACAAAATTGCCCATAAGAAATTTAAAAAAATTGACCGATTCAACTGAAATTTGAAGTTAAGACCCTTCCATCTTTCATATACTCTAAATTCCAGAGACTTACTTTAAGTCTTAAAGACTTGTTAAAATGGCAAAACGTTTTTGAGATTTAAAATAATAAGTCCGTCAAAAAACTTATTTCAAATAAATCCTGTAGATTGAAAAAAGAATCGACAATTGACTAAGAAAGCAGTTAATAAAGTGACGAGAGACTTACGTTTTAATCCAAAAGACTTACTTTCAAATTCAAAAATGTTTTGTCATTTAACAAGTCTCCTAAGATTTAAAAATAAGTCTCTGGAATATGACATTGAAAACTGAAAAAAATCGGACCAATCTCCTTTAACTTACATTTAGCAATATGAGGGTATATATCCTGGTGGAAGTGGTCCTCTGTATCCACCTGGTGGAGTGTCTTCACGTACTACAGGAGGCCCCTTTAGGAATATAAAAATAGTCAAGTTAGAATTATTGCTTAAATTTTATAAAGTCATATGTTCTAGATGAGTTCTAAATCGTCACCCTGTCTGATAAATCATTGACAAAAACTCTTCCTAGCATGCAGATTGATGAACCATTGAAATCTAGACCCTCCTGCGACTGATTTTGGAAAAGTGGAAAAATCTGAATAGACAGTATGAATTCAAAATGACATGGTCAGCAGAACAATTCTGCTAGAAACCTACACACTGGAAATAATTTCCAGTGTGTAGGTTTCTAGCAGAATTGTTCTGCTGACCATGTCATTTTGAATTCAAACTGTCTATTCTGGAATCAGGGGCGTAACCAATGGGGGCACCCCCCGGACGCACAAAAATCGGGAAGGAGAGTAAAAAAATGGGAAGGGAAGAAAGGGAGGAAGAAGAGAAAGAGGGAAGAAGGAAGAAGAGAAAGGGGAAAGAGGAGGGGAAAGGGGAAGGAAAAGAGGGGTGTTTTTCAAGTTGACTCGTCTGATTTACTCTACCATGTCTACTGAGGCGAAGTATGATAACCTTTGACAAACTTATCATCAAGCTATTTTTGTATATCTGTTTTAGAGACCTATACATGTATAATTCTCGCAAGGTCGTAATTCACGAGTTTCGGTTTTTTAATTTCCCTTAACGTCAGGTCAGTTCCCCAATTGAGGTATCATTAATTCTGTTTACATACTTTGAGACGAATATGTAAATGACTTCACGTTAGTCGTGCTTATTTTTCAAGCAATGCCTTGCCTCGTTCTGAGCTCCGATTACTGCAATCAAGGACGGAAATAATCGCAATGGTTGATATTGTCCTTTTTTACGATCAAATGCCTTAATATCTGTCCGACTGGAGTCTCCTCATATAACAGAATAATAGCAACATATGAATCCATTTATCACAGGCGGTTAATATAGGTCTGTACATTTGATCAGAACTTTTTAATTGAAGAGTATTGTTACTCTATCGGAAACGAACACGATTTGACCAAATTATTATATCTATGAGATTGGTAAAAAAAAAGTTTCTTACCCCAAAATAAGGGAATATTCTTGTGAAAAGTCGAGCTGGTGGGTTAGGGCCTCTCACTTGGACCACGGGACGTCTGGGCTGCTGCATTACAACTTGCTGTTTATCATCTCCACAACACCCGCAACAGTAACAGGCACATAGGCACATAATAAGTAGGACTACAACACCACCAGCTATACCCGCTGCTATGCCGATTATTTCTGTGTCATTGAGATTTCCAAAATCTGGAAACAAATGGAAATATACACTGAATGGTGTCAAAAAAACAACAACAAAACAAACCAATTACTAGGTGAAATCATGTATCTGGGGAAAATTTTAATCTGGTCGGTGTATATATACAGCACCAATAGTAATAGCGAGACTTCATTTTGGAAGCCATTTTTGTGGAGATGGGCGCGCATCCTAACATTATCCAAAGCCTAGCTTTACACAAGTTCAATATAACAATCATTGTCACTATCATTTAGCATGTTCTGATCCAAAGCAATGGAAACTGAAATCAACGCCTTTGATACCTGTGGTCGATTTCACTAAACAATTGCGACGCATCGTAGCTGCGATGCGTACAGTGCGCAACTAGACACGATTTCACGAAGACATAAAAACCCTTCGCAAGCGTGCGATGCGTCGCAAGGTATACGAATATTGCATTGGGAAAATTCCAACACATCGCAACTTTGCGATGAGCCAAAAGGTGATCGCAAATTTGCGATGAGTGAACGATGCGTTCGGTCTTACGATGCTTTAACGATGTGTTTTAATGTTAGTGAAATCGGCCACAGATGTTGTTTAAGAGAATCGTCATTATGTTGTCAAATGCTCCATTCTGTTAGCTAACCTACACGACCCTATCTCTGCTATTATAGAGTGCCAGATCCTGTAACTC
>JXSR01S005581.1:136734-147351 GCA_000969725.1 Ophiothrix spiculata | reverse complement strand
GAAATAAATGATGATGACTGTTTTTAATACACAATTATAAATATACTTTGTGCAATATTTTGATTGATTTTTTCAATTTGAAAAATAAAACATTTGTGACGCAATTTGGGCAAACCAACCACATGTCATGACCTACTGCACATATATCTTATTTTGCTCCTAGACATTTTGTTTATCATAATACCAGAAAGGTCAACTTTGCTAAGGAGAGGATCAAATTTAACTTTCATTCATTTTTAATCAGAGGTGCGAACAATTTGTTAAATATTCTAAACTGCATAAAAAAGATGGCACACAACAGGATCTGCATGGAGAAGTGCACTATATCGGAACTTCATAGTATGTTACTTAACTTAATAAAGCCTGGCTGCGTCCTATGTAATAGATTAAAAGTCACATGATAAAACCTACATGTTACATATTTCGACAGGGATTTAGCATATCGTATCTCTCCTTATTGGCAAATTGAGATACGATTAATTTCTTAATAATATATTTCTCTTTCTCCACAAAAATTTTGAACCAAATTGTGCTCAATTCAAATATGATATTGAGCATCTTTTTCTAATGTAAAATTTAAATCCTACTAAATAGCTTTTGAGACAATGGACGGTCAAGCATATATGTTAGTATGTCAATTTATATCATGTCACAACTGTAATTTGCAAGTTATGTGATATGTTAGCTCATACGTTAGTTTGTCGAATCATAACATAGTACAAACTTGTTTGCTATACTAACATATTGCCTGAACTGTTCCTAATTTGTCAGTAATTTTTTACAGTTTACTAAAACTTCAATTTCTAAATGCCATATTTGAAGATACAATAGTGCGCTAAACCAATGTATTTATGATTTTATGTCTCACCAAAGCACATGTCATTGTGCAGACAACACAAAGTAACAAGTAGATGGCAAATGCGGCCAGTAGGTTTTTCCACTTTGCATCACTTTTCATTTCCAGGCGTGGATTTTTTTTGTTTAGCTGTGGTAATTGCAGTTATATACAGTATTGTGCAAATGAATTTCACAAATTCATTTTTGTATTACTCTTACAAAATGCAGTCAGCAAATCATGTCAGTATTTCAACTATTATTATTGCACATATATTATACAAATATTTAATGATAATGAGGGATCTTGCAGAATCTATTGGTCTCCGAGGTGAACTGTAGGGCGGGAGGTACTATTTTCCCCCGAGACCGAAGAAATAGTACCTCACGCCCTCCAGTTCACCAAGGGAACCAATAGATTCCACTTTAGTTCTGAATAAGATCATTCAATATTTGTTTTATATCATTTTAATATTAAATGTATTTTTTGTGCATTGATTGGTTAAATGCCATACCTGATACTTAAATTGGCATCGATTTCTTGATGTATAATGCACCCTTCTGATTCTTCAGCGTAGAATTGTGCAAGCAACCGATGGAGTCCGAATCGTTAGTCTATGAAATTATCAACGTCCGATTCTTTACAAAATTCCTAAAAAATCAACATTTGATACTTAAAAATCGACATTCGATACTTGATTTTATTCTTTGTATTTATGCTGTCCGCAATTACTATAAATTCTGTCAGTTCATCTTCGGTAACGGTGCGAAAATGCGGTGTATTTACACTTGTTTTACCAGGATCAAATTCTCACTGGTGGCTGCCACTGTTGTTTATCAGATGTAGAGGAATAAATACCATAGTGTATTGACTATGAAATCGAGTTTTGAAGACATCATGGCGAACGTCCTTTTGCATAATAAATATTGCGCAGAGTAACGCTGGCAATGGGAATGAGGTTAAAATGAAATAGACTACTATCTCACTCAAAAATAGTATCCCGCTCCCTCAAATATAGAATTGTTTTGTTTTTTCACGAAATCGTGGTGCTATTAATATCATGTGACCAGCCTTTAACCAATCAATGAACAATAATATATTATGAATGATGTAATAACACATACTTTGTTACACATTTTGCTATTTCAAAGGTACTATCTGTTTTTAAGTAAGTTTCTGCATATAATGCATCATTTAACTTGAGCATAACAAAAGCGACCGTAAGTGTTCAACAAAGTGTGGAATTTGTGACCAATTATGCGCCATAAATACGTGCGTATACAAAAACACCTCAAATCGAAAAAAAATTGATATCTGAAAATACTGTATGGACAACATGGATATCCCACAGATAAGCATCAAATTGCTGAATTGGTTTATGACAATTTTAGGCATATTACACAATTTTAAAACACAACAGTTTTTTGCTACGGTCTACAAAATTGTTCGATTGGCGTAACCTGGCCGACCCAGGAAAAAAGCACAGACTGAATTTTTTATTCACTTTCAGAAAAAAATTGTACTTTTGTACTGTAAATTTTTTCCTATTTCTTTACATTCCAAATACATAAAGATCAATTCCAAACACTCAATTGCATTTTAAGAATCTTGGTTCCCTTTCAGCTCCTGACCATCAAAACCAATTTTTTCCCCATGTTACGTCAATCATAAGATTTTGTAAGACTTATATTAATATTTATTACTTATTTGGGTCATAAAAAACATATGTGGAAACATAATACACAAACGTTCATGTATTTTCATGTTAACAAGTTTCATTTGTCTAAATGAAAGTTGGCTGGTTGAAAGTTCTGGTTTCTAAATGAAAGTCTTCTTTTATAAAAAGCATAAAGTATTACTATTACAACTTTGGTTTAAAAGGCAAATGAAGGAAAAATACAATATTGAGTCTTTGCTCTTGAATCAGATTCAATTTGTACAAACTGGGATACAAATACTGCAATACTACTTGCAAGATAGACCACAGCCCAAGGCATCAAAATGTAGGCTAATCTTAGAAAATGTTAAAGACGGCTCATATTGTAGGCCAAGTCTATTACTTTGGCATCTCTCAACGTCTTTGCAATATCAAGGTGGACACTATTCGTTCCAAGTGTGTAATGTTTTAAATCTTGCTGTGGCTATTAAATTGTACAAAGTCATTAAATCAATTACCAGCTATAATCGTTAACCACATGACAAATCAATTTCCCACTTGAGCTCAGAACATTCTGCTGAACATTTAATGCCACCAGTGTTCCCTCATTAAGGTTTTAGGCTTGTGCCAATTCGACAAATTTTGTTAAACTTGAAGAGATCCTTGCGCCAAACTCACGGGTTGAGGCTAAGATTTAGCTAAATAGAGTACGAACAAGCATCTTTCTCACAGATTTTCAGATACCATATACCATTAGCAGGAACACTGATAGCAACCGTTGAAGACATACAGCCTCACTGGATTAATTTGTACTTCTCTGGGGTATTAAAAATTCAAAGCATAAATAATTGTCCGTTTTACTAGTTACATGTTGAAGTTCAACAAAAATACTTATGGATATTAATTTAGTTACTATTTGGAAGTACTTTCTAAAATTGGAATAAAATCAGTGAGTATTGAGAAATGTGGAACTTCATTTTGTGATCATGACTAATGCCTTTAAATTGTGATACCACCTGTGATTGTTTTGGAAACAAACATACATTTATACCATTAAATGAATATGCTGTGTCATATGGAAATTGAAAACATCATTCATGATCAATTAACACATATTTATCACATTGCACAACTACCACATTTTTAGTAGTCAACTAGTTGGTATCAAATAGTCATGACTTTGACTATCTTGACTTTTGTTGAAGTTTGATTTACACTGGAAAAATGTCCCAAACATAAATTTATCAGCCAGTTTTGCTCAAATAACTTGGTACCTATATAGAAAATAAAAGTCAATTTTAAATTCTAAAAGCTACACACCTGCGAATGCAATCTCTACATGTAGCTTTTAAGGGGAAACATGTTTGGTTTGTAGCAAAAATGAATTGGTTGACTAGTGGTCCTTGATAATTAATAGTCATGACTATCACAAATGGTCGCAACTTTGACTATTGGCGATTTATTCGTGCAATGTGAACATTTTATATCCATTTCATCATTGTAATAGAATACACTCTTATTTACAAATACAGCAACTTAAAGCAGGTAGTAGCAAGCATAATTTTTGGTAATAAAACATATAAAAATTAAATACAATTGAAAAGGATAGCAATAGTAAAATATATATATATAAATATATATTGGCAATAGCAAAATATTAAACTACAAAAATTATATAACTAACTTTAAGTAGCAACAATATCATAAAGTTAAGTAATAAACAAATACAAGAATTGCTGGTTATCCTATCCTAAAGCTAACAAAAATATAGGCCCAGCAGCAACACTACAGCAATATTATTATACCATTCAAAGTTGCTCACAGTACTGTCACCTTTTATTACAAATATGTTGTTGCAATGCATCATCAAAACTGAGATGAAATGAGTTTCATCTACCAGTGATCTACCGCTTTTAGCAAAGGACACAACAGTTGATTCATCAACATTAATGTTGGGACCATGCAGACGTTTAAACGTGAACACAAACGCAACTGCAGTAGACGTTTACAAACTGTTTCAAACGGTTAACCATACATGTGTTCAATCAACCTTTCACTTGGATTTTGTGTTAATTTTTACTAAATATCATCTTATATTAAAATTTTCATGTGTATCACCTTTAACCATGTTAACTGAAACAATCCATGGATGGCAAAATTACGATTTTTAAGAAAGGAATCAGCTATTTCATTAATAATCAATGGTTTACTTCAGGTTTAACAGGCTCAAATTGCCATATCATGCGCCATAGCATCCAAGCTCTAAATAATAACATTCATAACAAACATTCACCATCGTGTGCATGTATGGCTTGTCCCTCCTTGATCATTGTATAACTAGAAATGGCATGAAAAAAACAAAACAGTGAAATATCACATAAAATTCTCAGATTCTCGGCAATATAGGTAAAAATCAGTTACAGACAAACGATAAATCGACGTTTGTGAACACTAAAATCAATTATTTTTATCATAAAATGAAACCCAAAGTTTGAAATTGGCTATGAAAGTTGCAATGTATTCAAAGCTTAACCACCACACACCCGAGTCACTGGCTGAGCAATACTCTTGTGTGAATTTGGCCCGGGCAGAGAATCTGTACACGTTTACATAGTTTTACTAATGAAAAAAATACTGTGTAAACAGTTTTGTTATCAACTGTGAACTCCCAACGTCAACCCCAACCCGACGATATACAAAACAAATCCCATTCTGCAAAGTTAGGCAAATCACCTATGTCCAAATATATCATAGACCGGAGTTATGATCAGCCATAGCAGTGCCTGATCGGTGGCTTAACATAGTGATAATTGGTTTGGGATGCGGTCGGTACCGGTTCGAACCCAAGTGGAAACCAAATATATTTGACTTGCAAATTTCCGAGGAGGACAAGAGGAGTGGGTAGTTAGGGTTAAGTCCGCCTAGATTTGGGTCTATACTAACCCTAACCCTACCAAATACCAAAATATCCCATTCTGGAAAGTTAGGCAAATCAGCTAACTCCAAATATGTCATAGACCAGAGTTAGTAATGATCACAAAATCACTGCCATGGCAGCACCTGATTGGTGGCTTGACATAGTGATAATTGGTTTGGGATGCAGGAGGTACCGGGTGGAAACCTGATATTTTTGACTTGCAAATTTCTTAGGAGAAAAGTGGGGTAGGGAGATAGGGTTCATCAACGTGACTTGTTGCCAAGATTTGTTACTCCTTTAGTGTTGAAATTACACACATTGCGGCAGATGTAATGCTCATAGCAGACATTACAAATAATGGAAGCATGCAACTAATAGGCCAAGTTCATAAAGATAGCAATTGCTTTTTCTATGGCTCTTACTTTAATTTCTCTCTGTATCGATAGAAATTCAAGTATGTGGATAGAAATCAAAGTAAAAGCTACAGAAATAGCAATTGCTATCTTTTATTAATTTGACTGAATATTTCATTAATAGTTCACTTCAATCTTTGAGTCCCTCAAAATGACCTTTTTCATATTCAATATGATATAATTTAAACTCATTTGTTCAACAAAAAAAAGCCCCTTAAAATTGACCACCATTGTCGTGTTCAACTTTACAATATCCTAGACAATTAATCTTGAACTATATGAATATAAATTGGAAGTTAATAAACGAAATTGGTAAAATAATATATGCATACATTGATAAGCACCCTGCAAGATCTAACAAAAACGTATATTATCTACACCACAGTGTTCAACTGGTTTCGTTCACATGAAAACAGGTTTCATTCTGAGTTGTAGGTGTTGGCCAAAATTAATAAAATTGACAATCTACTGCAAGCTGACCTGAAGAATACCTTCCCTATCCTTGCAAATATACTTCGTGTTAATCTTTAAATCATCTCCTTAATGTACGGCTGAAATCCAGAATGCAAACCCAGTAATGTTACTGACAGTCTAAAGGGTCGCAAATAAATCGGTGTAAGACAAATTAGTTGTAATAATTTCTTAAAGGCGTAATGTCATAAAGGTGTAAATGGCGTCAAGGTTCAGCACTTTGCATCCTCTGGAAAAGGCAATATTTTAACTGTATTATGATTTTATCATCATCTATAATAAGCACATGGTTACAACACAATATTAAATCAATTATCATGGTTTAGCTTCAAATCTCAACCAATGGTTAATGGTCAATCGCCGGTTGAGATATTAAGTGTTCCCTATACGGAGTACTAAAAACTCTACCAGAGCCTGACCGCCCAAAACTACCGGTTTTGGCTGGTTGCTTTTGTTCAGAACGAAGGCAACCGGCAGACAACTGCCAGTTCAGTATTGAAGCGGCCCCTTATTGCATTTACAGAGCTAACGTTGTGACCTCATGAATGCCGTGTACTAAGACAGTAGGAGGGAAAGACTGTGTCAGCATGTCTAGAAGCTGTAAGTAATGCTCATGCTCACGCTCATCGGCAGACGGCAATGGTAAGTAACAAAACAACACCGACGTTTTCTGGGTGTAGCTTTTTATTAAACGATTCAAAGCCTGGATGTAGGTTTCTGATACCTGGCTGGTTGGTCTTGACATGTATGTCTCTTCATCAATGCCTGACTCAACCATGTCTGTGTGGTTGAGAGAAATAACATCTTGCCATTGGACTGAAATTATCTCTGCATTAATGCGAAGTTCTTTCAAAAATCGACTAAGCTTCCCCTTGCGATCTTCGTTTGCAACTTCATCCAGCTCGCTACACAGAAAGACGCGTAAAGTGGAATGTTTATGCCACATAGGCACCATGTGTAAAACACACGCTACCTGCAGTAAAAATATACATGCTGTGTCTAAGTAACCAACTGTTTCTGGCTTAAAAAAGTTCACAGGCCACACATCAACGTATGTACGTTCTTGACCTTGTGATAATTTGGACCGATCAAACTCATAGAAATATCGTGTAAGACATACATTCTTTTGTAAACGTATACAATCTGAGACAATTTTAACATATTCAATAGGCGATACCAACTTATCATATCCCGATGAGCGTAGTGGAGGGAATGCATTCAAGATGTCTATATCGTCATCATCATTAGCCGCACGTGGTTGGTAAACTTGACACTTGAGAAAAGTATCTTCAGGAGGATCATCGTCATAGAAACCAAGAACAACTGTATTTGGTTTCATTCCTGTACATGTAAAAAAGGATGAGAATGGTCATGAAGTGTTAGATTAAGTAATCATGTTTCCCTCTGACTTAAGGCAATAGGAGACATTTGAAAACTTAAGGCTACAGTCCCTAAAAACGTCTTGCTCGGCTGAATGTCATGTTTACTGCAAGTTTTTACCTACTTACACCTATCAGAATATCACAATTTTTGGCGTACATATTGAATAGAGTCTCTAGTTTATACATGGTACTTTACTAGTGATTTCACATCCATTATCAAGGTCAAAATGACGCCTAAAGACTACTTCGAAAAAGTTGACCCTTTTACCCTGAAACCTCATAATTTCATGATGTTCGAACCATTCGACTGTTTTCAAATTTTGACAGATTGTAGGCTTGATACTTCTTATTGAATTACAAACAATATTTTATAAATATGCTGAGTTGATTTTGACAAACCCGCGTTGTTTTGCCCGAAAATCCAGACGTGAAATACAACTCTGAGTTCGCCCTGTTTGAGCTGTGAATTGCCTGTTTTAAGTATCTACATTATCTACATTTTTTTTGATATACGCATTCGCATAATTTACTTACAAATTGAGCATTCCAATAAAGCAAAAATTGCAATTTTTATGTAAACAAAAGAAAAATACAGCATTCTAATGTTTATGTTTTAGATTTTAGTTCACAATATCAACGCTGCCTTGATAGCTCAGCGGTAGATCTCTCGCTTCGTAATGCATGACTATAACCCCCACCATTATCCATGGTTCGAGTCCCCGCGAAGGCAGTGGAAACTATTTATCTTTTCATAATTGAAAAATAATCAGGATTCACATTTTCCTGAGCACCTCGTACCCTTAAGCAGTGGTACTGGCCAAATGATGCTGTCATATATAAGAAATGGTAACCACCCAGAATTGCCAAATTGCCGAGTGGTAAACTGCTGATTGAGTTTTGAAATGGCCAGTTGGCCACTATACTCTATAAACCTTGAAGTATGCAACAAGCAATCAGACTCTGCTACAAGATCCACAGCACATTCCTTGTATTCTACAACATTGTGAACTGGTGGTTTTGTCTTGTGTTAGAGACTAGCAATGATTGATTAGAATTGATTAACACCAAATCACTGCGTATTAATATTTTTGTACATGAATCGTTCATGATTTTGGTATTATTTGTGGCTATCACATAGACAAACCTTGAAAATAACTTTATTTCAATATTCAGCAAGATTTTGTGCATCTTATTTATATGGAAAAGGTGGACTATTTTACTTCCCCGTATGGTCATATTTGTATATGTGCATTAATCGGCTGCTTGTTGCATACTTTTATAGAGTGTAAGTGATGTCATCAGAATAAGATCTCATGATTCCACAGCACTAATTGATCTACCCCGCACCACCCTATGGCACATGCGGGCCGCCATTACAGGACCCACCGGTTGCACTAAAGTGTCTCAAAAGTAGTTAAAATGTGGGTTGAATGGCTTAGTTTTGTTCTAGATATTTACTTTGGATGTCTGTCAACAAATATTGATGCAAAAATCTCAGTTTTTCTCCAATATAAGCTCATATTTGGTCATTTTCCCTCTAAATTGAGAGACGCACAAATGGTCTAGAAATCACCCAGAACACGAGCTGCCGTTTAACATGTTAAAAATGTAGGGTAGTATAGGGAAAAATCGAGCTGCTGAACCCCACTTCAAATGCTTGTCAAATGATAGTAAATATCATTGTTTTTCAGAAAATCAATGGTTTTATTGCATTGTCACACCATAAATGTTAAATTTTGGGGTAAAAAAGACACGATATTTGCATGTAAAACAATAGGAATACCAATTAGTGCTGTGGAACCTCATCCTGCCGTTACGTCCACTCCCTCAACATGAACAATCATTGTTGAGGTACCATCATCAAGGAAATCAGCAGATCCCGTACTTGCTTCTGCTTCTACCAAGCATGGAACCAAGCACTGGAACACGTTACCAGATACTGTCAGAGTGACATCAACCCATCCAAATCCCTGCTGAAAATGTACTTTTAATTGTGTGTTTTTCATTATAATTACCATTAGTGATAATGAATTATTATTTATTATACTATCAGAAACTGTAGGAAAGTGTTCCATAAAAGTAATAACATGCTTTTGTAATTTTTGTAAATCATGTCATAATGGTTTATTTTATGGAGCAGATTTTGGTCCATCCATCCATGCAAACCGACACCCTGTTTTGATAATTCATCATGCGAGAAAGTCGTATCTGCAATGGCTGCCCTAAGTTATATTTATTGTATGCCTTGTCACAAGAATGTGAAAAATCCCTCAAAATTTCTCTGTCTTACGTCAGTGGTTCTTGAAAAGGTTCTTCAAGTGACACCGTCACCTGAAGAACCATTTCAAGAACCACTGACCCAAGACTGGAGATTAAAAAGTGATGGCAGCTATTGCAGATAGGACTTTCTTGCACTCACATGATGAATTGCAGTACCTACCTCCAAGACCAGCAATCCTCACTAGATGTTGAGTACCTTCCCTAATTGATGGTGCAAGAGTGAGTTCAACAAAGGCTTTGACATGGAGTGTGTCTACAAGTTTCAACCATGCTGGCATTTCTTTCTGAACCTGAAACCAAATCATGAAAAGTAGGAAATAAACTAAACAGTTGTTTTAGAACAAAAACAAAATCATTTTAACAGAGCACAAGGTGGTTAACATTTCACCTGCTTTATCCACCCCTATTGCATCATTCACATCAATTAAGTTGTTTTGATCATATCCGAATTTTACCTTAAATGACCTTGATGTTGACCTAAACCCACAAGGGCACATCATTGGTCAAGGGCTATTCCAGGTGCATGTTAAACCCATCTGGTACACAATTAGTTCTTCTTTTTCCAATTCTCTGTTTGTGTCTCTTCCACGACTATGGAATGAATTTCCTTCTGATGTCAAAGAGGGCCATGATCTTTCTATATTCAAATCTGAATGTAGGTC
>JXSR01S005581.1:69047-83200 GCA_000969725.1 Ophiothrix spiculata | reverse complement strand
CACTCCTTTTTGATCCAAAAAGGATCAAATTTGATCCCAAAAAGGATAAGCTCATATTTGATACTTTATGGGATCAAATTTGATCCTTTCGTTATAAGAGTGTATACAGGGGTGTGAGAATTCAGATTTTAATCTGATTTTAGATTTTTCTTGCCTTCAAAAAACTCATTATTTCAGCTTTGGCATTTTGTCACTATTTTCAGATTTTTTTTATCAGCCGACTCTCACAGATCTGTCCTATATCTATATTCTTGCCTTTTTTTCCCTTTTTTTTTTCTTCCATTGTAAAACTGATGTTAAAACCAGGAGCGGCACTACACGTCCACGACGTTGCCTTGGCTAATTTAACTTGGGTAATATCCGAACTGACCTACTTGAAAAGCTTGTACTATTGTATATCAGAAACAGGACTCCGATTTTCATTTTCTGGACCCTCGACCGAACTTCATTCCTCCACCAATTGTTCTAACTGGGAACTCGTGTCTGAAGCTCGGGATCGATTCGGCGATGACACATTTGATGAATGGTAAGATGTTATTATATGCACTCATCTTATAAGAATATTGGTATCTTGGTATTGTCTATTAGTGTTGTGTCAGAGTTCGATTTGATCTATGGTATTAAATTTTGGGCTCGATCTCCAAACATGAAAAAACTATTAAGAAAGTTGTATTTTATGACGGATTTCAAGTTTTATATTTTTATACCAGTGATTGCTTGTCCTTAGTCCTTTTATGTGAATTTTTGTAGCCAGTGGCAAAATATGCTTCCTAAAAAATAAATGTTTTCCTAACAATCATGCTACTTTCAATACCCTTTACCATTAATGTTTACAGGTTATTCAAGAACTTATCTATGACAACAGATACTCCTCATACATCTTATCCGGATACCTATCATTCATGGGCCAAGTTTCAGGGCTGCCTGATGTCGATATCAGACTTGATCTACAGCACAGAGGTAGCATTCAAGAAGTACGTTGAAAAGGCATTGACGGAGTTCTACGATGATAACGTTCAATATTTGGAAATACGATTTCTAGCATCCCCGGTAAGAACACTGCAAGCCTTCGATGTCACTGATGTACTGTACATTAGCTGGTGCTGAGTCTGATGAGGTTATCGATATGCCATGTCCATGCCGTATAGCTAGGGGGTGCGCTGGGGGCGTCGCACCCCCCCCCCCCAAAAAAAATGACAATGTACAAAAAGGTCCACAACAATTCCCTAAATGCCCACCAAAAAGAACACCTAAAGCACCAGAACACGTAAATGTATGGTCGTTTGTTACTAAAATACTTAAAAATAATGCTTGGAAAAGTACTGAAAACCTTTGTTTTAACTTTTCAGCTAACATTATCCAATGGAACCAAAGCCAATACTGAATATACGGTACAAATGTATAGAGACGTCGCAAAGAACTTCGAGTCCTACCATTACGACTTTTTTGGAGCCAAATATATTCAGCAGGTGATAAGGTGAAGATTTCGAGGTTTTGTGTCTTTGAGATAAATGGGAAAATTTCATTTTTTCAAAAGTATAAGTTACTTTTGAAAAAATGAAATTTTATATATTGGAGTGCTGCTGAGACATACATAGATTCATAAGGATTTTACCGGCTCTATAGAAATTCTATTCAATGCTATAATCAAGGTTAATCGTGTTGACCATCCATGTGCTCTATTATCTATGATCAGACGTTCTGTATTGAAATGGTCTTGGTTGGGATTCAATTGGTTTTTCAAAATACTAAGACATAACATTAGGCTTATATCATTTGTACATCTCATCCAGTTGGTTCACTTTATTATTTTACTATTTGGTAGGTTTATTGACAAAAAGAGTATGGAAGAAGAGGTGCTAAATGCAATAGAATATAGAAAAGCATTCCCTGATAGTTTCGTCGGATTTGACCTCGTCGCTCAAGAAGATATTGGTTATACTCTTCTCCATTATATGGAAGAACTACTGAAGCCACTTGAAGATGACACCGGGGTAAATTTGCCGTTTTTCTTTCATGCCGGAGAAACAGGTCGGTGTTTAGATCAGTTTATTGTTTATCTATAGGATTATACGACAAACACATGCAATATTGTCATGAATATGAAGATGAAGATCATTCGTTCAATCAATCCAGAATTCATGTTTATTGTTACATTATGGGCGACTTTAATATTGCATGATATATACATAATTTCGATCATATTGCGTATGATGATAAATCAGCAATATGATTGTAAAGCGAGTTGTTCAACCATTTACCATTATTTGGAGTTGCTTCCGAACCGTTGTAATGAATAACAGCGTCTGTGTGACTAAGTGTCCTGGCTGCTATTCAATTGTGCAGAACGTACTTATACATGTACGATCAACATATCATTGATTGTGACTTATTCCGTGTTGTTCAATTAGACCCGGACTCCTGGTTATGGGAGACACTCAGTTTCATTACACCGCCATAACCATGATAACACAAGGCCAACTTTAAGATGCAAAGATTTTTTCAATTTACCAAAAAAAAACCTATATTATTTTATCCAGTGATGTCTATGTACTGTATTGAATACGTAAGATAGGCCTACTCTATGTGTTTTGAGCGGTTTTTCGTAACCTGACCAGGTGTTCTTACTACATAATCTGACCACTTGTTATATACGCCGGTGTATAGTTTGGCGTATAAGATTTTCAATTTACCACGTGTATCAAAATAAATTGTGCATGGATTAAAACTGATTTTGACCTTGATAAAAGCACCAAATCATAATGTTCTTGTTATTGTTGTTAAGCAAATTTAATAAGCTTTCAAATGCAGAAAAAATGATGGAAATCGGATGAAAAATAAAAAAGATATGACCAATTTTGTAAGTACGTCTCTTTTTCTTCCATTCCAATGGGATTTACACAGTTAAGCAAGATATTACATATCACAATTACGGGTTATGGCATAATGATAAAAGCTAAGAGTACTCACAAAATTGGTCATATCTTTTTTATTGTTCATCCGATTGCTATAATTTTTTCTGCATTTGAAAGCTTATTTAATCTGCTTTACTACAATTACAAGAAAATTATGATTTGGTGCTTTTATCAAGGTCAAAATCAGTTTTAATCCGTGCACAATTTTTTTTTGATACACGTGGTACATTGTGTCCGTAACATACGTACATATACAATGGATTGAGAGTTCAGCTTTGAGACACCTAATAAAATTTAAGCTTTTCAAAAATATGTATAAAAGTTAGTTAAAATATTTTTTGTCTCTATGATTTTCAAGACCGTTTAATTAATTTCTGAATACAACAAATAAAGCAACAAAATGTCATGTTATGTACATAAATGTGACGATTCCAAGGAAATTTTATATTTTTAAATTTCATTAGACGACCCACGTGCACGTGTCAATATTATTTCACACACAATGTTAAGTAGAAATATTATACGCCATTTTTACGCCGGCGTATATATTTTGACTTCATTGTTGTCAGCCCTGTGATTACTAGTATGTTATTAAGACTGTCAAGACGGTCTTTTCTACACACAATGTATATTGAAATTTTGTATACTTCTTTATACGCTGCAGTATATATTTTGACTTTTTTTTCTCTTTCAACCTCAAAGAGGTTTAGCTATTGCCTTTTTTCTTAGTTCTTATTATTTTCTCACATATTATTTAAAACAATATATATTTTGACATGTCTTGTTCTTTTTTTAAAGTACTATAAAATTTAAACACTTAAACGCATTTGAGAGGAGTTTAATGAAAAGTGGTTAGAATTTATATAACGATGATTATTTTAATCATCGTATATTAAGTTGCGATTTAAACACCGTTCGAGTATACGGCCCTTAATGTTCAATAGATGAATGGAATACATTGACACAAAAAAAAAAAAAAAAAAAATTGGATTTCGTTCATACCAATCCATATTTTTATAAGACAATTACTATAACTCGTTGACAAGATAACTACTGCTGTATAAAAAAAATATGTGCGTGCAATTGTTATAAGATCAAAATCCTTAGATGCAATTAACTTTGACACCCTGTTATACAAACTAAGTCTTTCCGTCTATTTTATACAGCTTTATTTACTTATTTCTGTCAATGTCAACACTTTATTTGTTTTAGGCTGGGGAGGAACACCCATTGATGAAAATCTTTTTGACGCCATTTTGCTAAATACCAAAAGAATTGGGCACGGTTATGGAATCGTTAAACACCCTGTAGCTATGGAGATGGCGCGAAACCAGGATATCGCAATTGAAGTAAACCCAATATCAAATCAGGTAAAATATAGAGGTAATTATAGTAGATTCCAAGAAAAAGTAGGCTAGCCTGCATTTTCTGCGGAGGTGGAGGGACATGGGCCAATTTATTTATTTAAAAAAAAAAATGTATCTCCGAGTCACCCTGCAAATTCTCAGACATGTCTTTCATTGCCTGTATTACACATGCACAAAATCACAAAACCCATTAGAGTGTCTTCATGCAGTCATGTACTAGAGGGTAAAACAGAGACCATTATCAGATACAATGTGTCGTGGATGGCGAGTCTCATAAGGCGAGACGCGCAGGAATCTAAATACTGTATGAGGTATATAATGTGCAATACCAAATGTCAATGTATTTATAGTGGTTAGGCACAAAAATATAAGAATTGAATGCCAAACTCTGTCATTTATTGCCAAATTTAGGGAAATTGTATTGTGTCATTTTTATTTGGTAACGCTTTTAGAGAAAATGTTCTATAGGGAAACAAGTTCGATATATACACATAAATACCGTCCATTAATTACGTACGCTGCAGGAGGAGGTGGAGATGTGTTATAAAGACTTAGCTATGTCACAAATCTGTCCGCCAGTATCGTCAGTAATGTACCGCTGTGAGATGAAAAATAGTTTTCAACAAAAAGGTCCAAATAAAAATGTACAATGGGATTGATCATCCAACTCCAACGGATTTAATATTAACAAACTTGGTTTATAGCAAAACATTAAATAAATCTGGTCAACTGGACTTGCATTTTTAGCTGTTTTTGATAGCTACAGTATCACTCCTCATCCAAGGAGCATCATCAGGCCGTGTGATCTTCTGTCCGGGACGGTGTAGAATAGTCACGTGATGAGAGACGTAAAGGAATTTTCTTGATCGCTGGGTCGTATGTGTTGCAAAGATTATGTCTAAGGCCCCTCCTCTGTTAAGGGAAGGTTCCTCCCTATACGGACATAGATGGCTTCTTTGACTCATCTCTCGAACCACTTTTTTTTTTTTTCCAAAATGTCAATGTCTTTATCCTCAAAGGTGTGTTTGGACTCTTTGAGATATGAATTGATAGCAGAATCGTGAAGTCCCGTTGAACTGGGCCTGCTATGTTGGTACATACGTTTATGCTTAGTTTCACCTATGTAAGTTTCCGCACATTCACCGTCTCCATACTTAAAACCATAAACAATATTCTGTTGTTTATGCAGAGGAAGTTTGTCTTTGGGATGGACTAATTGTTGCCGCAGCGTATTCCCGTGCTTGAAGGACACTTGTAAATTGTGAGTTCTAAAAATCCTTCTGATCTTTTCAGACAAGCCAGAAATAAAAGGGATGGTAGTGTTGTAGCGACGGTTGTTAGGCAAAGAATTGTGTGCAGCGTTGTTAGTTTGATTTGCTTTCTCACGTGGTTTGAGGGCTTTTTCAAAAGTCCAAGGTTTATAACCGCAAACACCCAATGCGGATTTGAGGTGCTTTTTCTCCTCTTGTTTTGATGTCTCAGTTAAAGGAATATTGTACGCTCGATAAAATAATGTCCTTATGACGCCAAGTTTATGGATAAGGGGAAATCAAACAACAGATATTGATCCGTATGTGTGGCTTTCCTATAAACAGTTGTGTTCAAAGATCCGTCCGGTTGAACTGTGACCGCGCAATCCAAAAAGGTTAAAGTTCCATTGTTTAAACCCTCCTGGGTGAACTTGATGTTTGGGTCCACGTTATTAATATGTTCAAAAAACAAATCCAGTTCTGATTTCAGGATTTTCACATAGGTATCGTCGACATATCTGAACCAGTGGCTAGGTGGTGTACCGGAAATACGCTGCGGCAACAAAATCTCCCGATTGCAACCTTAGTCACGGACAACAGATTTCACCGTAAAAGCAATCACCAGATGTAACACACCATAGTTTTTAACGAAAACTCGCAATAAAAACTGCCCATTTAATTACAGTAGGATTTTCGGTGTACCCTTTTTTGATTTTAGGTACTGGGATTAGTAAGTGATCTTCGTAACCACCCAGCATCTGCATTATTCGCCCAAGATTTCCCTCTTGTTATCAGTTCAGATGACCCTCCTGTTTGGAATGCGTTACCTCTTTCACATGACTTCTACTTGGCATTTATGGGCTTCGGAGGAATGGATGCAGATCTGGCAACACTTAAACAATTGGCTTTGAATTCTTTCAAGTATGTATCGAAGGTACAAAATGGGCAAATAGTAATGATGGTAATCAATCAATCATCAATCAATCAGTGATTTAACGAGGGTCATTCAAAAAGTTATACCTGCTGTATAATCCCTGGAAAAAATCGAGTACATTTCTAGTACTGTACTCGAAATGTACTATTTTAACCACATTCCAGAGGAAATTTAGTACATTTTAAGTACAATTTTCAATTTCGAAATATTTCTAAGTTTAAAAATAGTACACTTTTAGTACTTTATTACAAGTGAAATAAATACTAAGTTCAAAAATAGTACATTTTCAAATTGAAAAAAATCTTCTTAAGTTCAAAAATAGTACAAATTTAGTACATTTCTAGTACACATTTACAGAAAAAAGTACTTTTCGAGTACATCAAAAATGTACTAGAAAAGTACTTTTTCTGATATGAGTACATTTTTAGTACAATTATAGTACATTTCGAGTACACCTCAACTGTACTCGAATTTTACTAGGGATTTTAAAGCTTAACTTATAATCTTTCAGATGATACCAAAAAAAACAGATTTAATTTTGGGACCCTTAAGGTACCAATTCGATATGATGGGGCACATATCACTATAAATGGTAACAAAATATGTTAAAACCTATAAGCAGTGGGGTTTACGCGTGAACCCTAGCGGATTTGGAATGTCACAATCAGTTATCAATATAAGGACCCGTTTGCTATTTTTTGAGAAAATGCAAAAATATGAGTTTTGTGGCCCAATAGAAAGAAACGTAAAAGTCCATCTTAAATATCTCTAAATTTGCGTTAATAAACCCCTCGTGCCCTGTGCGCCTAATGAGTACGATCATTGTTGAATACTCAAAAATGTAAACCGATATTTCTCTCAGCTTGTCAAACAGTTATTTTAAGGCCTGGGACCTGTTTCTGGATAAAGTATTAACTAATAGTATTAACGTAGCTTATAAAAACTGACAAGAAAAAACAAAATCTCACAAGAGCACAGACAAATACTTGTAAATAGTATGTCTGAATTCCAACTAATTAATGTAAACTGTTTAAACTATGCGCTGTTTTCACTTTACCCCAATTCACAGGTACAGCGCTGCAACAAAATATGAAAAACTTGACATGACTCGAAAGTGGACAAAGCTCTGGGATCTGTTTCTGGATAAAGTATTGACTAAATATGGCGAAATTAAAGAGTAAACGAGAAACATAAAATAATCGTATACAAAATGATATAGAATTCACAGTGTTTATTCAATTTGAGTTTTTGAAAGGTGATCAAAATTAATATGCAATTCAAACACTTAAGAGTAGTTTAGACTTTAAACTGAAATTAAGTGATCACTCTCTTATGAATAGTTATGCAAGAAACCAAAATTAGGTTTGTTGGGGTGAGCACGGGTTATTTCAGGTATTCTGGTTTGCCATGAACAAAATGTGTACGTTATGCAATGAAAGTCACACCAGTCCTATATTTTAATCATTTCAGTGGAAAAGGTTCTTCATACCTACGCCATGTTTATCCTCGTTTATAACGTATTTAACTAAGGAGTTAACCCTGGAGTTTATTAAGATATTATATTTGGTAATTCCATTCCATTACAATTATCACAAATTAATATTGACTGAGATAGCTCATTGTGTTTGATAGAAAAACGACCATTACAAATTAACGCTGATCGAAATGTATGATGTCACGTAATCAGCAGAGCTTGGTTTAAGGGGACAGCTCGCTAGTCCGAAAGCTCGCTAGTCCGAATTTGAAAATAGACCCGCTAGTCCGAATTTAGAATTAGGCTCGCTAGTTCGAATTTTAAAAACAGCTCGCTAGTCCGATTTTTTTAAAAGCTTGTCAGTTAGAATTTAGGAAACAGCTCGCTAGTCCGATTTTTAATAACAGCTCGTTAGTCCGAATTTTAATAACAGCTCGCTAATCCGAATAGAAAAATCAAGTGTATATTTTGGTTGAGCTGTACTGAAAGATTTACTTTCCCCTCAGAGTTTTCTGGACTGAAGATTTCATCTAAGTAAGACCAACATCTTTCATTCCCACACATGAACACTTGCTTAACCAGACAGGCTGCTTACACCGAGGTTTCAAGGTAATATCCTCTACTAGCTGGTAACATGAAGAGTTCAGGTCGTTTCGCCTCATCCACTCTTCCAAGTTGCCATCGGATCAGGATTGTATCAAGGAACATATCAATACCAACTTGAATCAAGCAAATCCCACACATGATCATGGACCATGAGTAGTCTCCCGTGACATTATAGAGAAAACCTGTATAGATAGGGATGACAAAATGGAGAGATTGGCATTTATTCCTTTCTATCAAAAGTAATTCTCGTTTTTCTCAAAATGCTGGGCGTTCAAAATTGATGTTGAACATCTTAGTGGGTCATTTATTTACAATTTAGTTCACTCTACATGGTGATGGTAGGTTAATGATCATATTAACCATGAATTAATAAAGCCTTGCAGTATAGATTATGACAGCTTATCATTTTCTTTATAAATAAATAGATACTAATAACTTCACCCTTCATTGATTCATTCACTCTCAATACAATCAACAAACCAACAACACCATGTAAAGTTAACTGGATTGTGAATGAATAACTCACTTTACAATTATACATGAACTTGATCGGCTCTTATTATTGTAATATCTCTAAAATCAATAAAACCAAAGCTTAGTCTTACATCTGGTGGCAGCGGTGCGAAAATAATATTGACGATGAAATATTAAATCTTGGAGTACAGTTTTCTGGTAGATGGTTGCAATGTGAATCTTTACAAACAACGTTAATAAAGTGCGATAAGCGCAACTTGAGAATTTCTCCAATTACTGCACATTTCATTATTACTGCGTATGAAGCGCCACTGTAAAAGATGCAGCACAAAACACGAAGTATACGAGTAAACGATATTTGAAGCTATTCGAGTGTCTGAAAATCTCTAAGCTGAACAGTACTTACCCATGAAGTAAACTATTATAGTTGAGCCAACACCACCAAGAAGCAAGAAAAACGCTGAAGCTGACGGTCCTTTATCCTTCGATCCTGCTGAATTGGCAATAACAACATACAGCATTGGAGATCCAATACCTTGTACAATGCCATACAACGAAGCAAATGCTAATAGCGAGAAGAATGTTCTTGTAAAGCTAATCACTATAAGCAGCGATCCCATCAATACGTGAGCTATACCGCCCAGGTTTGCTGCCGAGATGTAATTCTTGTCGACTACTAAGCCCATCGGAGTAAATTGAATAAGAGTACTTGCTATTCCATATGCAAGCATTACCAGTGACGAGTTTTGGTAAGACACTCCCACGCTAACTGTATAGGGTACAATGTATACTACCGATGCAACGTACCCGCCTCTCAAAAGGCCTCCAATTATAGCATGGACTACAAATCTTGTCTTACGAAACAGAGACATGTCAAAGTCACGTGCAACGTCTTTGCAGAAAGCAACTATAGGATTGACCTTTGTTGGTGGCTCAATCTGGCTAGCACGTCTTGTAAGTTTATCTGATATTGTTTGGATATCTTGTAATTTTTGTTTCTGTGGATCGGGTGTGTTGAGTAACATCCCACAAGCACTTAGATTAGCCATAAGTGCAGCAATGATTTGAAACGTTCCTCTCCACCCATAGTTAGTAATGAGATACTCCATGAGAGACGGGATGCCAAGGACGCCTATGCCAGTGGCAGCGCCGTTGACCACATGTGCAGTCACCAAGTAGTCGTCAAAATAATACACGAAGAAAGTAAATGCTGGCTGATAACATAGACCTAATCCTATACCTGTAAGAGAAACATATATGAGCATTCATGATTTAACACAAAAATTAAAACAATCTTAGACACGTTAAAGCAGTTAGTTGAAAATACCATTATGCTCAGCACCAAAGAATTGACGAGTGATTTCATCAATGATCTTAGCTGAGCTTCTGTATTTCGTCTGCCGAGATTCTTTGGTCATGTGCTTCGAATGTCTGAAGATGAACCTGTACGCTATATACATTCCACCACGTACATTGTAAGAAGAAACCAAGAAGGCAAAACCCTCTTTTTGAAGCACATATCCAAAATCTTTTGGGGGATGCAGAAGCCGATGCAGCACAGTTAAAATACGTATGAACGTACGCAGAAACGCTTCAAAGAAATTAGGATGTGATCAAAATGTGAACGTACACAGAAGCGCTGCACAGAAATTAGGATGTGATCACATCTGGGTACGTTTATATTTTACCTGTGTTGCATCGGCTTCTGCATCTCCCAAAAAGGTCAGGTATGCATTTATGTCACCTACGCTACGCACTTTATCAGTGCTTATTATTACATTATATGTCTTCCCTGACCATTATTTGGCTCAAATATTTCTCATATTAAAAGCCATTATGGAACGATGGTAATAACGCTACTGTCATGTATGAAACATTACAGTTACAAGATTTTCACTTGTTATTTGAGCCAACGATCAATAATGACATATTTACAGATTCATTTAATCACAGGCTCATTCAATCTTATGTTACGTTTAGGGGTCAGAATGGCTTAGATATCAACATTTTTGAATGACGACGAATTTTATTTTTCATTATGAAAACGACAAATAAAAAGATAAAACAACATAAAACATCGTGAATATAATTTTGAGATTTCCATACATTTCATACAGTCGACTACCGGTCCTAAATACTGTTCAGGAACTGTCAATAATAGCCTGATATACACCGTATTTCATGTTTTAATAAGTTAAAAATTTATCATTCTATAAACTGCAATCTAATTTGCTGAATGACGATCATGTGATGACTACGTTTACGGTAAGCTTCATCGTAAAATTGGCTGATTCAACTCATCTATTGACAAGTAATAAGAATGTTAAGAGATAGAATAAAATTGCTATAAATTGTTAAATGGCCGATTTTCACCGACATTTTTATGTTTAGGGTATATGTATGACGTATGTATGCACTTCCACGTATAAACTCTTTATTTGACCCGAAGGTAGGCTGGGCCTGAACTCGCAGTTCCAGCTGATTACCCTCTCAAAAACACGCATGAACCGCCGAAAAGACTCAGCTCGTTGTAGCGCTGTAGTCACCTGTTCCGTAGTCACCTGTTCCGTAGTCGATGAATGATAATGATCATACTAACAGGTGTGCCAGGCACTTTACTTCATAGCTCATTTCATTACTATTTCTCAATAGTCGCTGGTTAACATTTCTTCGCTGATCACGTGATCACTGGCCCCAATTAACGAGGACACACACAAAATAATCCTGCTCAAATATCGATAAATCCTGACATCGTCCTTGATGTGTGTTACTCTTAATTGGTTACAAGGTGTGCAGAATTCTTCATCGTGTGTCCTCGTTTTGTCCACATATTACGTTACACGTTACGCTAATTGGGGCTATGTTTTGAACTCAGTGTCAACTCTGTTACTATGTGGTTGTGTACAGAATCTGTGGAATCTGTTTTTGGCGGCTGTATCTGTAATCAAGCCGCGTGCGATGGAAAAATGGACACCAAATCAGTAAATTCTGAACAGTAAAGTCTGAATACGATCACTCTGAGAGTCTCTAGATAGAAAATACCGGCGTAGTAGGGTAGGAATGTTAGTACGCTGTTCTTATTGTCCGGGTTGTACAGTAAAGTATAGGCTAACAACTCTCATGCAACATTAGTTTCAGGCGGACTTTGATTCCAGAGGGAGTAAGATTACTTCTACACCGGCAAACTCACAGCTACAAGATTATTCTATTTGTATCGTTTATGTATTGCTTTTGCTCCACTAATCAGTCCGGGCAAAGCTCGCCAACCAGATCGATATGGTTCGGTTGAACTAGATCTGGATCATTAAATCCCACAATGCATTGCACTTATACATTTGGATTCAAATTTTAAATCTTATTTTAACTATTATAAATTGTATTTTTGGCAATTTTGTTAACATATACTTGTTCTTATTGAACGATGTTATATATATTTGTTAAGGTTAAAAATAATTTGCATATTTAATTGATAACATAATCTTATGAATTCTATTGTCTTAATTAACAATTAACCGTACGGCAGATATTTAAAAACTCACGGTAGATTTTTAGGCAACATCTTAAAGGTTACAAAAACGGCAAAAAAGTTGAACTCTAATAAACTCACCCGGGAACAAAAACCCACAAAAACGGCAAATTCTCTTTCAGATCTGGTTCGACCGAATCAGACCTGGTTCGTCTGGTGCTTTGCCCGGACTGCTAATTGTATTTAAAGGTGATATCGACATATGTTTTGACCGACAACATCGGTAAATATAGAAACAATGACAACTTACCTAATATGGGCATAATTATGTACATATTCCAGAAATTGGTAACAAATGTAAGCGTATATAGACACGATACGGTTATTATACCAGCGAAAACTACCACTGCCCTGTGCGTCAACCTTTTGAATAGGACACACGCAAGCGGACCTGGAAAACAAGAGCGACGTTACAAAATAAAAATTCTAAAATCCATTACAAAAAGCAAAATTCAAAAACATAGATTATTTTGTATCTTTTTATGGTACGCGATACATCCGTATCTATACCTACACCTTTACCCATTTGCAGTACATTATTCCAATTGCGACAAAACAAATCCAACAGTTTCCATTACCCCATCCATATTGATCTAATTTATGAATGAATGACAGCTTATCACCCCTGTGATTGGTTACACCTCTGCCGTGCCCTATATGATGGCATTGTTATATTGTTATTGTTATTTTTATATTGTTGTTGTCCATGCAACCGCATGTTTCAATATAATATAATAGTTTCTCTGTTCTACACAATTAGGAAAACTTTCAGCCAATCCTTAATTAGTCAAATAACCATTTTGGAACTATGAATAAAATAAATGACTGAAAAAACGTTAAATTCACATGATTAAATCAGCTGAAAATGTTAATTTTAGGGGCGTTTGACATGCGGCCCAATTACCACAGATGTCAAGCTAAAGAGGTTGAAAACAATAGTTTTACTAATCCATGCCTAAATAAATACCACTAAAAATCATATGGCCATTATGTGGTGTTGATCAAAACATTTTTGGCATGACTATAATTGTGTTATGACCTTGCAAATAAACTGTTTACTGATACAGTGGCTGTGATTGGCCAAAGCTAAATATTATTCCTCCATGTGAATAGAATAACATTGTACGTCAAATAACTCACCAGAACTGACGTGTGTCAAATCCTTTTAAAAGAAATAGGTCTGCTTTTAAAATTACTTTTAATTTATTAGATAAACATTCTCTGGTAATATCATATTGTGAAATATTAATAGTAAAACACCACCTCCAAAAGCATAGATTTTGAAACTTTTAACACACATTTTTTTATAGCTAGTAGGGAAGTGTGGGGTAATCTGGGTCCCACAACTCAAGTTACAAAGTGGTAACCATGCGAGTTCTGATTTTTTTTCAAAACCCATCTTTTCAATGATTTGTTTATTAATTTTACCCCGTTTTTGCAAAATCAATGACAAAATTAAGATAAACATACCCCCCGCCCCATTCCTTCAAGATTTTCAATGACAACATTTTCAGACACACTTTTCAATGACTCTTATAATTTAATATATTAAGAACAAAACATATGGGCATCAACATTACATTAAATCTATTTTTACCCATTTTTTC
>JXSR01S005580.1:24460-39340 GCA_000969725.1 Ophiothrix spiculata | reverse complement strand
TCCGATTTCAAAGGTTTGGGTCAAAGGTCAAAAGAAAGGTCAAATTCTCAACTTAGTCCGATTACAAAGGTGGAAGGCGGAGGCATCGTGATTGACACTCTGTGTCGAGAACCGCGCGGCCCGAGAACCGCGTATTCTAGTTTATTTTGACAATTACATGGGGCTGAGATTCCTGCTAATGGCCGTCTTTCACGTCAGATTCATAACACATAACAGTTAAAGTATATTCTGTACGTTAGTATTTCACATGCAGATGACCGTGATGTAAACAAACACGCAGATTTGACCCGACACAGTTCCAATCGAGAGCTGATAAATTATGGATTAAATAATTGATTAACTCCTTGCTATTGTAATCTTGACATCAATGGCTTGTTAAAATACTAATTTTCAAGTATTTTTATTTAAAAGCTCTTAAACTTTTATGGTAAATTAATCATGTACATTCGGGCTTAAGGATGAGTTGGGTAAATATCGCCCGGCGCCCGTTTAAAAAAAAGCTTGTTTGGGACCCTGTTCATAATAAGGAAAAAACAGCTTCTATTATTTAAAATCAAAAATAAAATAGTTCTGAATCATCAAGGTTTTCAATAAATCCCAAGTTTATCCATCAAGCTAAACTTACCATAAAAGCGATTTTACCTTCATTTTTGGATCCAAAAGTCAGACTTCCGCGATTGTCTCCATTCGTGTGTATTTGATCACCGCGACCCGCGTAATTTAACGCAACATTCAACCAACCAGAGATCGCATTAAGATCCCGGCGCAATAAACAACCAACCAGCAAGCGATGTTCGAGAGTGTGCAATCATCAAAAATGGCCGATCACGGCTTTATTTTTGCTTCAAAATCTCACTCTTTTATGAAAACTCGGCAATCTTTTTGACATTTAAACAACATTTTGGATCAACGGAAACAGAGCTTCATCGATACAGGTGAGTTTTCTGAAATTTGCAAGCATTTTCAGCGGTGTTTGGATACAAGAACCTCGACAAAAATCGGCAAATTTAGTGTTTTTTACGATGTGTTTTAACCTTGTTGTTTTACCCCATAATTTCCCTTATTATTCGAATCCCTGCCCTCCTTCTGAAATATTAACCTTGTTGTCTAGATAACATTTTAACTATTTTAACTTCTTTGGTTCATTTAGCTTGATGAATTAGTGACTTTTGTTCCTTTATATGAACAGGGTCCTAAACTACACCATTACCGGAACAGGGGTAGAATTTCGCGAAGCATGGCATGAGTCCAAGTGGACTCTCGCTGAAGAATTTTGCGCGAGTCCATGGACTCACGCAAAATGACTCGCGTAGCAGAATTTTGCGAGAGTCCAAAATGTTACCAATTTCTCAGCATTATAGTATTGGTTCAACTATGGCAAACCACCGAGAATGGCTTTGGTTGCTTTTCAAGCTCATATCCATCCAGTGTCCAGCTATTGCAAGCTACTAAATATTTATAATTGTCAATGTTCAATGTGTTTGACATACAAATGTAAAAGTGCAATTGTTATGTAATTAAAATTTAATTCAATCAGATTGAAAATTTTGAAATACAAATTTATGAGGGAGAAGTTACTTTTCTGAAAGTGTATTTTTACTAGCATATATTCTCAAGTTTAAGAATAAATCCTAAGGATTATGACTTAATAAACAAAATGTTTCTTGAAACATATCCAATTTACTCACATTTGGAGCTATGATGTTTCAAGACTTATTTGGCTGGTCTCTTGATCACATATGATGAATTGATGATTTCTGTGACATCATCCAGTTCCGATGTTTCTAGATGGTTCTTGGATGATATGGTCGTATACGTGATTTAGGCTGTATGCTGCACCCCCTCATTGTTCATACATGTAGTTAGGTTGCCTCGCCTGCGTATCCAGATGGACTCTCTCTGATCCATCTAGGGTATATTTCATTCTCTCTGTGCAAGATTTTTTGATTGTCCCAGTCTATGATATGGTTGATGGAAAATACATCATCAGCAATAGCTAATTTGTGTTGGTCTGGAGAGTCCAACTCTCTAGTTATGTACTGTAAACAGGGTTATTTTTCGCGAGGGTTTAATTTTCACAAATTTCACGAATCAACATATAACCGCGACTATAACACCCCGCTAATACATTCATTTTATGTGCAGGTCTATGTAATGAAGCTTTAAAATGCTAATTTAACACCCGCAAAAATGTCGTTATTGTCTGGCTTTGTGGAAAATTCTACTTGCGAAAAATTCCCGTTTACAGTATCTTATTCGTGATTTTTTCAATTTGATATGTTTCATTCAAGAAATATTTTACTTATTCTACTTCAACTATCCTGATGAACCTTTTCAAGACTGTATATGTATTAGTTCAAAATTTTATTTGATACAATAACAATCTCATCTTGGTTTATTTTTACTTCATCAGATATAACACCATGAGTATTGCTGACTATACGCAAAGGGCTGAAGACCATCAGACCCTGCTGGTTCTTCTAAGACCCCTCATCCAACTGAAAAGTAAATCCTATAGCAGGATCCTAGATCGAGTAACAAGCGTCAACTATGTCCAAATCCCAGATTCCAAGCGTAGCATATGGCTACGGTATAAGAGACTAGTCCACCTAGAGAACAACGATTGGGGAGACTTTCAAGCTCATCGAAAAGTTGCCGGACTAATCTGTATGGGAAAAGCTTCCACGGAAATCGAACTGTCAACTGTCTATTCCAACTTTGACACTATGAAACAAACATATAGATACACCTTGTTTGACTCTCGTTGCTTTGTGTTTGGAATGAGTCAGAAACTTGTTGAAGAGACTGCAGCTGGGGTCAGACCAGATGTGATTTATTATCCAAGTTTTGAAGACTGTGATCAACTCGAGGATCATGTAAAGGACTTTGCATCATCATTGTTTTGGGTTCTAGAGTCGAAGCGACTAGAGAGAATGAACGATAAGAATGATAGGTTACCGCTGCTTATGGCTCCATTTGAAAGGAAAGATATGGTTGGAATTGATACTGAAACAAGGCAAGTATAAGATTTAAATCAATATTTTTTCTCTCCAAATATGAATATAAAATTAATGAATCCAGTAAATGTTTTTTTTCTTCAAAATGAAATTAAACAGCAAGACATGTTTGGATAGTGCAAATTCGAATTTTGAAATTTCAAATTCAAATTCTACATATAGTTACAGATTTAGCTCTTGTCAGTACAACATGTTTTCTCTTTGTTTGTAAGTCCATATTTTTACTGTCAAACAGTATTTCATAATTAACACATGCTGTAGCAAATGGTTTTTGGTTCATCTGAAAAAAGCAACATAATATTGTTTTTTATGAAAGTCTTGATTATTTTTTTCTTTGTACAGAAATTTCCGGCGTAAAGTCCAGGGCCGAATGAGGAAACACTTGGCAGATTTGAATCTTATCGCTGGCCAGACTGGTGATGCTTATGCACAGTATCAGTCAGCTCTGGAAATCCTTAAGGGTGCTAATGACTGGCTATGGATAGGTGGTAAGTAATTCTCATAGGAATATCAATTATTGGCACTGTAATCAAAATATCTCACTCTACACAAGGTCAGGTTGGAAACTATGTAGCTGTCATATTTAGATAAGGTTGTAAAATCTTTTGTCCAAATGTATCTTGAAAAAAAAGTTAGACCTGCAATCATTGAAATTTGATCTTCTAAAAAAATGTGCAATTTGAACAAATCTATGAAGAACAATTTTCACATTAAATATATGCCATACACTGAAATATTTGCATATTAGTCTTGTCTTTTTAGAACATTATATATTACTTTTTGAGAAGACCAAAAGTGGGTGTATAGTAGTTAAAGGTTCTTCAACGGTATGTGTGTCTTTTTTTATTTTGGTCGCTCACCTTACACACACACACCGTTGAAGCATTGAAGCACGATTTACGAGGAGCCACGTAAATAGATAGCGAGCGAAGCAAAAATGATTTGCTCCCAAAATCTCTTTTACCAGTCTTCATTTGCTACGGTCAACCAAGTGAATTTACGCGAATGTCCCGTCTGTTACAATCATAAATGTTCTATAACGAGATAATTTGTTACGTCGTTGGATGGAAATGAAATTGACAAGCAAATTTAGTCCCGCTGATTAACACGGGGAGAGAAAAGATCCTCATTTTCCAAAAAATGCAGAAAGTTTTAGAGGAATTTAAATTATTGATGTGAAGATTAAGGAAACAAAGATTAGGTGCAGACCAATTTGGGAGTGAGTATCAATATTTTAAAGGGAAAATTTTGGCGCTCCTCGGTTTTGTATAGCTCAATGTGCAAACTTAGTATAGTGAGAATTCGTAAAATGATAAAAGCACTTCCCGATAAAAGATAATTTCTTCTGCCCGGTCTTACTAAGTTTGCCTGCAAACTAGTGTATAGTTAGGTTTAACATAGGTCTGGAACCAAGGCTAACCCTTTTGTGCTTTGGGCCCTTAAGAAACTATTTTTCAATATATTTACATAAATTTAATGCATACTATCTTAGATTCAAACATACCAATAGTGTAGATGCATAGTAAGGATTTTAAGGAAACATGCTTCATGGTGATTTTTATCAAAATATAGTTGACGCCGCTTAATAGGGACACCTCGGGAGTAGCAAAAATATCCTGATTAAACAGTTGTCCCGATTTTAAAGCTAAATACAGAAATCGCCATTAGATGTTTTAGGGCACAAAAACACTAAAATATACACTAAATTCATGATCTTACAAAAAGTAGACAAAATGAAAGAATTTAGAGCCCTTTTGAATAGATTAAGAGTTTTGCAGAGACTTTCAACATAATTTGGGATTGTGGGTTTAAATTTTTGTCCCGTATTTACACACATAAAATTAACTTTGTCATCATAAGTTTAGGAAAATTTTCATCAAATTAATGCATTTTGCCAAAATTACCCCGTTTATCAGGAGGAATGTCACGATTAAAAGGTTGATTTTGTACATAAAGAAATGGTTCCCTGATTGAATACGTCAATTAACCAAAAATCCAGATTAAGCAGCGTCAACTGTACTACATTTTCAATTAAAATTAATGGTCGATAAATTTTAATTGACTGAACAATTGTGACAATTTCCTTGTGAATTTCAGCATGCCTAGAAGGGATGTGCGCAGCATCAATTATCCAGTTATATCCACCCAAGCCCAGCAAATCAGGGATCCCAAGAAATGCTTCCTTCAACAGTAACCCCATCATTGACACGGACAAGAAACATAGACCAGGTAAATATTTCATCGGTTTTATTATATTGTTGTAATTTCCAGGGTTATTTTCACTTGTTCGCGGGGGTTTTCTTGCCGATGCTAATTGTTGGGCACTTCAAGTAATGATGTACTTATTTACCCATGTTTTTGCTCATGATTGGTTGATTTTGATTGTTTGCGCTCACGCTGTTGGATTCAAAGTTGTTGCATTGTGGTTCATCATCACGAAAAAACAAAGAAGCATCCATTTGTCATTATATTTTTATCTTTTGTGGGCGACAATGAATGTGATAAAAATACATGGATGTATTGGATGCATGCAGGCTTGTTGATTTGGGATGAACCACTTTTGAAACTGTTTCAACAATAAAAAATTCCTGAAATCATATTGAAATTGTGTATAGAGAACATTTCTATTTTGATGGAAATCTCTCTTCAGAAAATATTTATAAAAAAACTAAAATTGCTAATTTTGGCTTGCTTGTTGCTGAAAAGTTTGCAACTGCTTGTACATATTTTAAGGTCACAAAACGTAGTGAACAGTGTGTCAATTTATGTGTATCACGTAAAAGCTCTTTATTTGACACGGTGCACGGTGTGATGCGTTATTATCAAATCAACAATGATACGCTACTGCATGAGGAGATGCAATGAGTTTTTGTCCCTGTCTGATTGAGTTCAGGATGGTGACAACAACACAAGCTCTATCCGTGTGTCTGTATGATTGGATGAAAATTGTGCAATTGGTTGCCCGTCTGAACTCGCTGAACCGCAGGTTTTCCTCCGGGCACTCCGGTTTTCCTCCTGCATATAAAACTCAAGGTAGGTTGGCAATTTCCCGGGAAATACTAGTATTTCCCGCCTAGGTGGGAAATACTGGGAAATACCGGGAAATACTGGGAAATACCGGTAAATACTGGGAAATACCTGGTCGATACCTGGGAAATACCATTAACTAAATGTGTACCGCCGCGGCAAAAGGGTCCAGTTGTCGACTCCTACATGTTGCTCATTGTAGCATATCTGATGTATACAAGTACCATACATTAGATATACTACAAGGAGCAACATGTACGAGCCGACAACTGGACCCTTTTCCCGCGGCGGTACACAAATATCTATTTTCAAGATCCCATGGGGGTTATCCTAATTTTAGTATGTTTTCTCATTAGAATGTTATGTGAACAATTTTAAATTGGTTTACTTGAATAATTAAATTATCTATGACAAAAACATGCAATCAGGCATGTTTTATATTCATCAATGTCTATAATGATACATGAAGCTGCTGGGGTGTTGAGATGTTGAGGGGTCAGATTATTTGATTCAACATTTTCTTATGGATCAACAAAAGACACACACAAACACACACAAAACAAGCACAGTATGCATATGATTTAACTTTGGCAATTATAGTGCTGTGTAGGTTCAAAACGGCTGTTGATTATTATATTTTTCAAGTGAACATTCCATAGGAGTGTTACAGTTGGCCAAAAGCATACTATTAAATGAATTAACACACATATTTCTTACAATGAAACTTTTTTGTCACTTCCCCACTTTAATAGAAAATGCACACTCTGTTCACAAATTTTAAATACTTGATGATTTACAAGTCATAAAGTATATTTTACAGACGTAAATAGTCATCTACTGTATATCCCACTGAAAACACCACTTACCCCTTCCCACCCTAGGGGAATGATTTTTGTGTCTTATATGAGCTTCTCTGTGGTAGTTTAATATTATTAATGTTTCAAAGCACAAAAGTTTTGAAATCACTTCTTTTTCAAGTATTTCCCCGTATTTCCAACTTTAGCCAAAATTTGCTTGGTGGTATTTACCGCCTGGTATTTACCGCCCCGGGAAATACCGGCCAACCTTGATAAAACTGGCAAATAAATCTGTCCATCTGACAGAGGACTCTCATGGAAAGCATTGCTAGACACTGATGAGGCTATCCTCTATAAATATGTCATATTTTTTATTTAAAATGTTAACCCAAATATATTTTTAAGTGAAAGAGAGTAGTACAGGGTTTAAGAGTTTCATTTGAGTGAAACAGAGTAGTACAGGGTTCAAGAGTATGGTTTTGGGATGTCTGCTGGTATGGGAGGAGTTTTCAAGGGAGAACCAACTTTATCAGATGGGCCACCACTTGGGGCATGTGATTCAAAGCTGGTAAATGTAAGACAATGCAGATTTCTTGAAAGTGCAACCCGGTGGACCTACCTATCAGATGAATGGCTTGAAGCCACAAAGGAATCAACATAACGTATGTTGGATATGGAAAGCAGTCACAACACGCTGTCACAAAACCAACCAGAGTCCAAAATTTGATAAAACAGAATTTTTGTATTTGTTCAAAAAGGGTAAAGAGAGGTTATATCTTGTTCAACCACACCTTGAATATGGTGTTACGCCTTGGAATTCCCATCTAATCAGGTATCAATCTCATGCTGCTTTCATACTTATTGTCGCTTTGCAGCTTTGTAGCTAGGTTGCTTGCTTCCTTTCACACTTTTGTAGCTTTGCAGTTTTGTCGATTTGCTGCTTTGCCGCTTCATGTCGCTCCCAAAGTTGAATTCATTTCAACTTTAAAAATCTTGTTGTGCGACAAAATTTTGCCGATATCGATTATCTCAGCGACATGTAGCTTTGCCGTTACAACAACCGGAAGCGGCAAGTTTTTTCAAAAAATATATGTCACGCAGCGACAAAGCTGCAAAACTACACGAGTATGAAAGCAGCATGATGCTATTGAAAAGTTGCAAAGAAGAGCAGCATGCTTGTTCAAAGAGATGCCTGAACAAGAGGTATTTAATGTGTAATCAACACTTGGGCAGGGAAAGCTAGCGGACAGATGAGAAGCACACATTACTCAACTCTACAATAATCCACAAAGACATTGATGCTTCACATTATCTTGACCTAAAAACTAACAATACGGAAGAAGGAAAAAACAAACAAATCTGCAAACCTCTAACTGAATTTTACTCATGTTTTCCGAGAACTATTAAGCATTGGAACAATCTTTTCCAAGATCTTATTGAGTCTGTGTGGAACCAAAGACCTGTAGGGACAAAATATGTCTTCAATTACTAGCCAAAAATGATATTGACACCTACACTCTAAATTTTGCAATGGATAAATAATTGTCATTAAATGGCCATGTGTCAAAATTTGTCGTTTGGTAAAGGGATTGTAATTGCTGCAAGACATTTCTTCCTTGTTCTACAAATTGTGCCATGTATTTTTTTGGACAGCTATGTGTTGTCCCAAAAAGTATGTGCTTGTATTTTTGGACATTAATAGTGTAATACAAATAGGCAAATAATTGTTTTTACTAAAATTTCAAGATCCCTTTTCCGAAAAACTACTGGCACCTATGTCTGGTTGTTTTATTAGATATATATTTTTAAATGGGCACTGTATGTACACAGTTTTACCAAAGCATTAAGACAGTGCAACAAACGGCTCAACCATTTGTTCACAACTACATCATCCGTTGCAAAGTTTTGAAAAAATTAGAGTATAGCTTATTTGGACAAGGCTTCTGCAACCTCGTAGACAAGATCACCAGATTTCACTAACGTCTTAATCCATCGCAAATGCCAAACTTCATCGCAAAAGCAAGAGATCATTGCAAATTTGCGATGGATTTCCCGAAACCGATTTCACTTAAATTTGCGATGAAAACAATCATCGCAAACCATTTGCAATTGTTTTGTTTGCGAGCAATATCTTGCGAGTGCTTATAAGCATCCGCAAAGAAAATATCACAAATGGAAGTCATCGCAAATTCTTGATATCACATGATGTTATTTCACCCCATATTTGGACGAGATCATCGCAAAATTTGCGATAGCCTCGTCCATGGAGATGAAAGTGAAAAGATGTTAGTGAAATGGGAAAGTCATCGCAAATGATATTTGCGATGGCTTCTAATTTGCGGGAGCGTCTGCAATCATCCCAAAAAATAACGTTAGTGAAATAGGCCCCGATGTTTCAGGAGGAATCTCGCTAAGTACCAAGTATCTTTGTGTAAAATAGTTGCTTGTTCAAAATGTTATGACAATTTTTGATGGGAAAATGTCCAACTTTGTCCTTATTACTTTCACTCACATTTTTATTTTGATAATCAGCATATGTGACGCGTTACATCAAAAGGTATAAGTTGTCGGCCAAGCAAGTTTCGAGATACAAGCCAATTAAGCTTGTAAATTATAAAGAAAATAATAAGAAAACAACCGTCTTTATTCATCATAACTTCGAAACTAAAACTTCAATTTTCACAAGCAATGTATCATTTTAAAGCTTATTTTGTCCTCTTACAAGTAACACAAAAATCTCAATTTTGTCCAAGGTAGACAACTTGTACCTTTTGATGTAACGCGTCACATAATATAATTGAAATTTATCGAATGTTATATTATTCCATAATGCGAGTATAGTAATTAATATTTCAATCAGTTACTTGAACGCTTGAAGTAACATTCACTTGATTCACTGCCATTCAATTGAAATATCAAGGGTTTGATTTGTATCTCTGTATAAACAAACAAAAAAACAAAAACAGCAAGGCCAACTAATATTAAAATCAAACTGTTGATTTTTATACTTTTATATGGAACTAAAGAAAGATGAGATGAAAAAATAGATAAATAAGATAAGATAAAATAAATTAGAATAAAAAGGAGTTATCCTTAATAGAATTAGCCAAAAATTATTGATTGATTTTTATGAAAAATAATTCACTATTGAAAACAAGCAACAAACACAGAAGTTTATATAATTTGTTAATGATTGAAACATGTGTATTCAATATAGGGCATGCATATATTTTGATATTTGACTATTTAGTTTTATGTAAGTGATGAGTCACTCTGTCTATCCCGTCCCAGCTATATGTAATCATAAACCAATTTGAGATTTGTGTCTCATGTACATAGTAGAGTCATTAAGTAGCAATCAATTCTGTGATATTATTTAAAAGTGATCTGTATTAGAAATGAAATGAATATGTATTAAAGTGGCATCGCTATCAATTATTAAAGAGACTGACTGGATCGCTACATTTCTAACTTATATATTCTCATGTATCGCTACAACATGTTTAATAGTAATATAACATGCAAATAATTTTCCTTGAATCTGTGGTATAGGAAGAAATGCAATTCTTTACCAACTTTAATTTAAAAATGGTGTGAAAACAGTCTTTCTAGTCTGAAATCTTAAGAATATGATAGTCAAACAAATTATTTTTGACTGAATTGTTTCTCTTTACATATGAAGAGTTTGTTTCCAAAAGGGCCTAAATTATTGAGTTACTGGTACCATAGTGTAGTACTATAGTAGTAGTTTAATGGAACCAAGCTATTTTCCCAAAAAGTTGCTTTCATAGAGTTTACCAGTACACAAAAATCTGTGTTTGTTTCCAAAAGTGCCGAAATCCATTTTAGGGTGTAAACAAACCTCTCAATAAAAATTAAGAAATAAAGTTTTGATTTCCATAAATGATGTCACTGTAGTGAGAGGACCTATCCCTAACTTGTGAAGCAATAAAAACTCAAAAAAAAAAATTAAACATGACAAGAAATTATCCGTTTGCTGATTTTCAGATGGATTTAGGCCCTTTTGGAAATAAACTCTAAATGAAGAAAGCATCCCCCAAAAGAACATAAATCAACTTTGGGTAAAAATTCCAAAAGGGCCTAAATCCATAGTTTATTTCCAAAAGGGCCTAAAACCACTTCATAGTGAAAATAAAACTCTCTATAAAAAATATATTAAAAAGGTTCGATTTCCGTGATAGTGGTTTCAGTTTTGTCAGAGTGCTAACGCCTAGAACATTTAATGCAGTAAAAACTTGAAAATGATTTTACCATAACAAGGAATAAGTTTTTGCTGATTTTCTCAGAACTAAGATAATAAAGAAAGATCTGTTTTATTCATGACTGATTGAGTGAACTGTCTGAACTATTTTGTGATTGGATTGGAAGATACTATTTTTTAAAACTGAAATTAAATGCCATAGGACAGGCAGAAGAAACATAAATATTGCAAATCAGGATGAGCTTAGATATTGTATATAAAGCAAATGGTGAATGTCTTTAGTACAATAGAAGAAATATTTTCATTTGTTGAAAGCTTTATCTGCTTTTCGCGTGGATATAGTATACAAATATATCCAAACGCTTTTCAGACACGCGCGATGTCGCGGCACTGTGGATTACTGATTGGAAACGGTGTTGCGTACTTCCCGGTGTCCCGTTCTTGTCATAACTTTTGGATACGCGGTGGCTGCGTTCAGAAATCATGCTAATGTCCGAAATTTATTTGAAACAATAATAGTTCCTTTAATCCATTTCTCAAAATTGAAAAATATCAAATAACACCTCTGTACTATAGTAAATTGATGAAGTTCCATATCCTAGACTAAACATATGGTGTTTTTTAGAAAATTTTAGGCCATAAAGCTTTTGTCACATTTTGCAAAAAGGCCACTGTTTTGAGATTTACCTGTCAAAAAGTGGATTTACTCAGCCATGTAGTAAGCTATTGTTAATTTTTTTCTGTCAATTAAAAGAGGAGAATGCTAGCTACCCTATAATATAACAAACTGATTAAAAAGTCCAAATGAAATTTGTAGGTAGCTAGAAAAACTTTTTTGAGAGTATCAACCTGGCTATCTTTTTCTGAAGACATCATTAAGTATTTCTATCCACATAATGTATATATCTTGTATTTTATTTTAGGACACTACGAAACTTCCAATGGCCTTTCAGACAAGTCACCAGAAGAGCGGCCACGTAACTGTCTACCACCAGAAGACATAATAGACAAATATAAGGAAGCTATAGTCCAGTATGGGAAAGTGAGTATGCATCGCATCTTTCATTCTAACATAAAGGGTCAAGAATTTACCAAAATGCTGCAGGGTTATGCCTAGTAGCCATTGCCTACACTGGTCAGAAGTCAGAACTGAATGGCAGTAGCCAGCGTACGCTGGGCTCTGACGTCTTATCCAAAATCAATCTAAGCACTTGATTGGCCCGTATCCTGAAGGCATTTGTTTTCAGCGTCAAACACTTACACGCGTGACGCATTGGTGATTGCGCGAATTTCTTGTAACGCGTAGTTAAACGCGGTGCATCATGCAGAGGTCGCGCATGTAAAACATTGCCATTTTGTCAACCTCTTCACCAAAACCTTCCACTCACAAACTATTAGATAGGGTGAGTGAGCTGGCAAGTTGTGTAATTCTACTAGTCAAAATTTTGACTAATTATGATCAGTCATTACCTGCGATGATGGGCAGTTTGAACCATATAGTGAAGTGCCCACATAGAGGGTACCAGCATATAGCCAGGGCTCAATAAAATTACCCCGTTTTTAATGAAGGCCTTTCCAACCTGCTCATCAGGAGTGCCAAAAATATCCAGCTGTAATAATGTAGACCTTTGCACTTGTTCAAAAGTGTCAAAATTTACCCAGTTCTTACTGTTGTGCTTGAATTCAAGACGAGTTGATAACTTTCATCTACATTATATCGTTTTCTTTTATGTTTGAAAAGAAAGTATGCACCTCTTTGAATTCCATTGGCTGAGAAGAAATTGATATACCAAAATTTCCCACAATGCAGTCTGATTTTATTATATTTTTATACCCAATCCCCCAAGATAATAATTAGCATATAGCTTACTAAGGCCTAAAAAGTCAATTCTTCAAGCATACCCTTGAATGGAAAAAAATAAGATAATAAAGAAAGATCTGTTTTATTCATGACTGATTGAGTGAACTGTCTGAACTATTTTGTGATTGGATTGGAAGATACTATTTTTTAAAACTGAAATTAAATGCCATAGGACAGGCAGAAGAAACATAAATATTGCAAATCAGGATGAGCTTAGATATTGTATATAAAGCAAATGGTGAATGTCTTTAGTACAATAGAAGAAATATTTTCATTTGTTGAAAGCTTTATCTGCTTTTCGCGTGGATATAGTATACAAATATATACTGACTTGAAGATCTCTGGTTAAAACTATGGGCCTGAAGTGACTAAAATTTAGTTATTTTATTTGTTTTATATACTGTATTAATAAATTTTGAATAATGTAATTTCTACTTGCCAAATGGCCCGATTTAATATAAAAAATGCACTAACAAAATGCTATAACTATGAATGCAAGCAAAAGGTTAATGCGCGTATTGGATTGCGTGTCTAAGTTTGTTGCGCGCGTAAGTCCGTGCGTGATAGTGACGCAGCTATACATTGCGCAGAAAAACCCGTAAATAGTCTTTCAAAACCCGTAAATAGTCTTTTTAAAACCCGTAAATAGTCTTTTCAAAAGAACTATTTACGGGTTTTTCTCTAAATGGTTGAAACTATTTGAAATAATGTCATAGGGTTTCAACACGCTTAAATTTATTAATATAGTATATAATACTGTATTAATAAATTTAAGCGTGTTGAAACCCTATGACATTGTTTCAAATAGTTTCAACCATCTTGAGAAAAACCCGTCAATAGTTCTTTTGAAACGACTATTTTTAAAGACTATTTACAGGTTTTGAAAGGCTATTTACGGGGTTTCTGCGCAATTTATAGCTGTGTCACTTGCACAGACTTACGCGGGCAACAAACTTAGACACGCAAGCCAATACGTGCATTAACCTATTGCTTACATTCATTGTTATATATAGCATTTTGTAAGTGCATTTTTTTTATCATTTTATTAATTACAGTATTATAAAAGAAACATATACTGATATTTTCAGTTCTCTGGATTAAAACTATGGTCCTTCAGTGACTAAAATTTAGCTATTTTAGGCACTTCATGTCCATAGTTTTAACCAGAGATCTTCAAGTCGGTTAGCCTTGCTCCAAGGCGTCAGACTGTGGACCTACTTCCATATTCCTGTCAAAATGTACATGATCTGTGTATAAGCATTATTTTAATAATTCCTACTCCCAATGTTCATGGCACAGCCTGATGGCATACCTCCCTCTGATGTTGGTTTGTTGGAATCTGTGATAAACATGATATAGATTCAATTGCTTTGGGCTATCTCAGGCCAAGGTAAAACTGCAGTGGTTCTAATTAATAAACTTGACCGAACTTGGCTGTGTTTGTGCACAGATTTGTGGAATTTGCCTCAGTCACTATTTCTGGATTGTTATCATGTAAAAATATGTACATTCTGAAAGAATTTTTATTGAACATTTTGTTTTTCAATTTTCATTGGATTTTTGCTATGATGTTTTTCATTCTTCTTCAGAAATATTAGGGGTTTGGTATCTGGATCCACAATCAGGAAAACAGTTTTGTTTTAGAAGTGCAAAATTTTCAAACAGTAAACATATTGGAGGGAACATTAATTTCCAATTTGTTGACTTTTATGATTTCATTGCCTTGAAAAATATGAGTTGAGGTGGGATTGGGTGATGGTAGTTATTTTTGTGGATTTTCTTGTACCTTTTGAGGAAGACCTTCTGGTTTAACTACCCCTGACTACAGGCTTGCCTTGGTGTACGTTAGGCCAGGCCTACTGTTAAAGCATGGAGAGTGGGAATTTACCTTTCAGAGAAAACTGTTCAAGCTTGAGAATAAAGAACAACTGAGACTTGGAGCAAGTCTATAAGTCG
>JXSR01S005578.1:14873-30431 GCA_000969725.1 Ophiothrix spiculata | reverse complement strand
TTCTTTCACCATTTGAAAGGTAAATGCATGCTCTATTTAGAAATAATCATTATTTATTCGAAATTGCTTTTGTTCTTACAACATGGCTTCCATCTTATCATTGCACTTTTTTTGACTCACCCGGTATACTGTATTCTTAAACTGTAATAATATATGTTACACTTAAAAGCGCTTTGAATTTACAAATTTACTTCTTCCCTATGAGAAGTATTACATTTTTAAACTCCTCTATCAATACCAGAGTGATGTTTTCAATTTAGTTTCGAATAAAATAGAATAATTACCAGATATTAGAATCCATTAGTGAAATCGACGTTTAGAATATTAGTATAATGTGAATTGTGGATGAAACATTTTCAGCAAATCTGTTTAATCGCTCCTGAATGTGTTTTATACTATCATTATAGGGGGTGCGTGTATTTACATTTTATTGTATAAGTGTACTACTACTATAAGTCAGCCAAAACTTTTACTATTTATTTATCATTAATTGTGAATTAAATAAGACTAAGGGTGTGTTCTCAATATTGTTAATCGTGACTGGTCTCCTCCGATGTTCGAAACGAAGTGACTCTCCAACTTTGGAAGTAAATGGCGGCATTCGGGAATAATTACAGTCAATGTGACTGGATGTAGATAAGGACAGTCAAAATCCGTGGGTGTTATTTTTACAAGTGATATACATGTATACCATAATATTTTTTAATATCATCGGCGTAATTGAGATTATATATATCCAAAACAAATAATTTAAAGGGCCAGTTTGCATGTATGCAAATATTTTAATTTCTGTTTAATTTATATAACATTATTAATATTTTAATTCAAATAGCAGCAAAGTACATTCTTGAACTAGAAAATCTTACTTTTGAACATAGAAAAGAAAAAGTTGTTTTCGATAAAGGCCATAGAAAATTGAAGACGTGATGTACACCTTCATCAGGGTTGAGGCTTCTTTAAAATGACTACGAATGATGTTGCCCAAGAAATAAACCGTTGGTATATATTTACACTGTTATACGTATCATTATTATTTCAAAATTATTTTAATACAGGGTGTTCAATAATTAACTGCATATTTTTAAATGTTAATAACTTTAAAACTCAAAAATAGTATTACAAATCTAGACATAGTTATGTATCGATAGAGGAGACTTGTAGAATTATGTTGGTACAAAACATTATGCAATCAGTAACCTCTTAAGATAGCAAGAAGGTCTGAAAGTTCAAAGTGGTTCTGTAAGTTCACAATGACGACATAACACCTCATACAGCTAAACAGTTTAGAATGGCTTTATGAGTTAACATTTTCATAAAGAATCATATCGTTCAAGCAAGCAAATCCTAGCCCTTTCACACTCATGATTCAAGTAGGCCCGATAACTTTTTTGGGTCAGTATATCTCAACACCCTGGACTCTTTCTGACAGAACATTTCCTGTGAAAACAGGAAGATCAGGAAAAACACATGCACGAACGTCTAGAACTTTGTCGTTAGAGTCAAAGAATGATGAAATTTGCAAGGAGGCCATCTAGAACATAGTCTGAAATACTTGGAAGCTTAATCTTTATAAGAAGGAGGTAATTTAAAATGTCCTTGTGAGTATAACTTTGAATGTTTGTTATGGGGAAAACTTGTTGTGTACCATTAAAATATAAGCATAATGCTAAAGTCACGCTTTTGACAAATGAAAATTATCTTAACGAGCATTATGTAATTATTAAGACAAAACCACAATCAAACATCTTCTTATTAACATTGTAAAAGCTGGTATGCTGCATAGTTCGTTAAAATATTCATGAATGATTCCCCCGTCTTCAAACATTGATCCCTCCCCTACATGTGAGTCGCACATATATTTTTCTTCTCAGTATGAAAGTGCACTCTTTACGCAATTGATTTTCAAAAAATGGTAATGGCATCATGTGTTGTACCAAAACAATTCTACAAGTATCCTCTATCAAAACATATGTCTTTACTTATAGTTATCTTTGTTTTAAAGTTATAAGCATTTAAAAATGTGCAGTTAATTTTTGGACACCCTGTATAACATGATTGACGACGTAATGCTAATATGTTCCTTATATGCCAATATGATTAATTCCGTTCATAAAACTAAATTTCCTCAGCTCCGGGATGTGTATGAAATAATTGCGGGACGTATAGTTACATGAACTAAGTATTTGAGGAAATGAAAACCTAATTCTCTTATTGTAAACTCAGAAATTAATTACCCTTGAACAAATATAGTTTCCGTTGAACATAATTTACAAAAAGTCTTATTACAGTATTTTAATCCGATAACACGAAAGATACTCTTGGTAATTCTTTCACTAATCTAAATGGGGCGTCTTTATTTGAAAATAAAACAAACATATTTTATTATAGCCCGTTAGGAAAAATGAAATAGCTTGAGACCCAACGACATCATTGAAATTTTAATCAGACAAACACTATTGAAACAACTTTAGGCAGCAAAGTCTTAAAGCGATATATGTTTATTATAACCAATTTGGTTTGCTCTCTCAATTTCATTCTACCCACAAACATGTCTGTATTCATTAAACATCCCTTTTCAACAACTATTTGTAATTCTAAGAAGTATTGATTGTTTAACATTGAAGTTGTAGATGAAAATGTTTTTTACATTGTAAAGCATAGTCTTCGAATATTTATTGTGCTTAGGAGAAACGGTATCTGCTACATGTACAGATTCAACAACTTCTACTATATCTTCTAAGAACAATTCACTATAATGGGTTTCAATCACCTCTATTAATTGACTCATTTTTATTCCATTCAGAAACACCCCTATTTTATGGCCAATAATCATGAAATTGGACCAGAAAAAACCCACCCAAATATTTGATAAACCAGAACTTCTGTTGTACACTACCGATTGAAATTTAGCAAACGGTGCCTAAAAGTTCAATTCATTGGCTATCAATTGCAATCTTTACATACTTTCTAACTATCCGTTAATCCAAAGAAAATTACACGCAAAGATTGTAAGGTTTATTATGCACATAGTAGAGATAGTGTAACATTGTTAATGGAAGAGTACTATCCACATAAATGTACAAGAACTTTGAACATTTTAATGTTCCGAAAATTTTGTAAAAGCATTATTTCGTTCATTCAAATTCGCCACTTCATAAAACATGATGCATGAAACGTGTTTTGTATGCTACCAATGTAATCGATGAATTTACGACCACATGCTTCTTCTGACATTTCAATGATTATTTAAAAGAGCGTGGGGAAAGTGTCAAATACAAAACGTATATCATATATTATTCACAGATGAAGATAGATCGGCACAAGTGCTTAAATTGCATATAATCGGTCACCTTTCATCTGCTGACAGAAATGTGATTAATATTTCACAAAGACTCTCTATAATGGCAATCGGCCAAGTCTAACGGAGGGCACAAAATTCTTTATACGTAGAGCAACTTATTATCGTTATTTTATAACATAAAATGAGGGCTGGGTATATGTTTTCCTTGTCACTTTCCAAATAGTTTGTCAAGCGATTAGACACAATTTCATGTTTCGGTTAAAGCATTGGCAAATGATGGTACCACTACGATCCTAAGAACACTCTTAGTCCACCATAATACGGTTAATATTTAAAATACTCAATAAATTCTGAAATGTTTTGTTAAAGATAACGATTTTTGACAATGCATAAGATTGAGGGAAATGTAACCAAAAAATAAATCAGCAATTTATTATAGGACATTGAATAGTACAATTAACTGAAATAATGTATATAAAAGATGCAGTTAATTTGCTAATTAATATTATGGCATATTATATTTTATAATGCTATTTTTGGCATTGCTAATGGATGAATATAATACCATGCGTAAAGAGTAAAACAGTATTCTGTCCGTATTGAATGTATAATTTGCTCTACATTAAGAGAATGATTGTTAATTATATTCGATCTTTCGTATATCGCATAATACATATGAAATTGTTACAATCAACAATAAAATAGCTGTTTGATATATGTTCCATTGTCACTTTCATGATAGTTTGAATGACAAACGGTCAGAGACGATTAGGTTTTGGTTAAAGCATTGCAGATAACGGTACCACGGATAAAGAATATCTACAGTCCACTATATAATACAGTTAACATCTAAATTGCTCAATAAATTCTGAAATGTTTTGTTAAAGAAAATACTTTTTGACAATTCATAAGATTGAGAGAAATTGTTGTATATTATATGTAACAAAAAATAGCAATTAATAAGACGTAATTTTAAGCCAACGATTAACGTAAATAATGTAAAAAGGTGCAATAATTATGTTAATTAATATTGTAGAATATTATATTGTTAAAATGCTATTTTTGGCATTGCTAATGGATGAATGTCAAGTCAGGCTTAAAGAATAGAACAGTATTCAGATGGTTTGTGATGTTTAATTTGCTCTAAGTTTAATAATGTTCTATATATAAAAACTTTAGGAATACTTTTGGTTAAGCTAACGTTTTGTCAGAATATACATTGGCCATTTAAATTAATGAATAATGGAAATATTAGGAACAATTTTGAGCGTTTAACATCTTGAATAAAGCCTCTGAAAATGGAAAATGTAATTTTGAAAATAAAAATGAAATTGAATTTTTTTTATTTGATATTCCATGTTGTTCAATTTACGCCTTGAGAACATGTGTCTTCAAACAAACATTTCCTAAATCATATGTTAAACAATAATAGTGAAGCTCGATTCAGAAAGCCGTGCTGTACTGGGGTGATTTAATTAAATTGCCAAACACTATTCGACTAGATGAGTCCAGAAAATACAAGTTAACCACAACTTCTTAAATTGGTTTGTTATCAGGATATCTAGAAACAGTTACAGTATTCTGATTTATTTTAATTGTGTGAATTTTAATCAGACATTCTGTGAAATGCAGGATTATATCGGGATTGCACTCACAATACAAAAAGAGAGGTTGAGTTATTGCAACAAGATTTTATATCAATTTATTTTGCATGTTTGTTTACCTTTGTGTGTCTGTTCATGTAAGATTTATTTCTATCTTATATATGTTAAAGGAAAAAATAACCTTGGGATTGGATATACTGAGTTAATTAGCCTTTTAAAATGCCACATGTCACCCACTTTGATGTTTAAAAAGAGTCCACAACTCCATGGTTATACTTAATTATAATACAGTATCTAAAGTACTGCAAGACGTTTGATATGTGTTTTGCGATGCATTAAATACTTTACAATATAATTACCACCTGCAATCATATGAGATTCTGTAGAATGATGATTTTTCGACAAGTTTCTAATATAGTATAAGCTGAAATACTCGTTAATAAAAAGAAATTTGATTGTCAAGACCAATCAAGGTACGTCCACCGTTGATAGTTAAATATTAACTAGCGAAGACAGATTGGCACAAGTGCATATGTAAATCAGTCACACTTCATGTAGTGATGTGTTTAATACAATTATTTCAATGGTCCATCTCTTTTCTAGAAAATATGATAATTTAGGATATAATACTTGGATAATAGTATTGCCAGAATTTTGTCGCCAATGACAGATGAAACCGTCAGGTTATTGTTAGCAATAGCTAGGTTGCGCAAACTGTCGTTCGGTCAAACCGAACGTAAATTCTTTTGTTATTCATGAGTTACCCATGCGAATATTCATGAATAACAAAAGATTATGAGGCTGTTTTGACCGGTTTGACCGAACGACAGTTTGCGTAACCTAGTTAATCTTAGGTTTTGACTAACGGAAAATATTTATTCCTCGTTGTTTAATATAATTTGCAATACAAACATAATCAAATGATATTTACTTTTTTCATTGAGTATATTTCAATAAAAACACCAGACATTACACATATTTCTGTATATAAAAACTGATATAAGCAGACAATTGATTTGTATTAAAAATAGGCACATTGGCTCTCTCTATATTTTAGAAATATGCGGTATATGCACAGAATTGAAGTTGTTAATAACTGAGCGTCAGGCAAGGCAGTTAAAATATATATGTACAAACTCTCGAGTGGGTCATAATAGCACTGCGCTGAAAACGTGACAAATAACCGACTGTCAATTATTAAATCATAATTTGACGCACTTATGTCACATAATGAAATCCTGACTTTTTTAATTGAAACTGTTCCATGTTTATCATTGCTATTAAACATTACTATGTTAAATTTTCTTTCAACCTTTTTGATGCCACGTGAATAGAGAAGTATCTTTCAATTTTATTTTAAGGATAAAAAACTATCACAGCAGAATAATAAATAATGAAGTACTCTATAGATATCTATAAACAGTTTTACCCCGGAGACAGTGCACAAGTACGTCAAATTCAACACTTGCGTCCGACAGAATATACGACGAGAAAATTATCGGTTTTAGTTTTCCCTTTCCAAAAATTAAGCTTCGAGTAAACTTCAAAAAAATCTTATTATAGACACAAGCTTATCATTATCATACCCAAATGGTTACTGGAAACGTAATTTAAGTATTCGTGCGAGTCTCTGTTAAGTTGGTCATGTTCTATTTTATGTTCGGATTCTGCTTTAAAGAGTGAATATTCTGTCTGCATCATGTGAATATAGAACATCTTCTTAAGTTCGAATGGGAAAACACATTTCCGGTTTTAATCATTTTAAAAGAACACACACGGTGTGAAAACGTGTTTCATTTTTCAATACCTTAACCCCAACGGACTAAAAAAAAACTACTGCCCAAAACATCACAGACAGTAGATAATATAAGCACCGAAAAGTTGCCATAGTTTAGCAGCCAAATGAAGTTCATTGACACGTTTACATAGCCTGTATGTCTGTATTGGAATTAACGTTGTTTATTGACGACATCCGGCATGTTTCGATCCAGTTTGCAAATCTTTTAAAGACATTAAACATATCTTAACCATTCAAAATTGATAGAATTTATCTGAAGGTGAGCCGGGTTTTGCTGGGAGAGCTATGCAGTTCCGTTATAGTACTAGTGTTCCATTTCAAGTACTGGTATCTGTTGTTTTAAAGTTATCTCTGAAAACAGTAAATATCGGAAAGTTAAACAACCAAATAAACTTAGGACGAATTAGACTTTATTAAGTCTAATTCGTCCTATATAGTTTAAAGTTAAAAGAAATACATGTCTTGCTTTAAAATTAATGTCCGATGTTCCTATACATTGTTTATCGACGTCATCGTAACTGGGTTACCCATTGATGAAATACGGTATTGTAATTGGAATTAAACTTCAGCAAACTAATTCATGGATAATTTGGTATTCATACACTCCGCGTGTGCTCCGCGTGTCACCTACCCAATCAGAACGCAAGAATATAAAGTACGCGGAGTGCAGTGGATCTTCACAATACACGGTTTGCGTGGCGGGCGTTTATTGTTTTTGCCGGGTGAATATTTATTTAGTTTAGAGAAGTTTTTGATTTTGATGGTCATATTAAAGGCCTTATTTATTTTCACAAAAGAACCAATATTATTTTTCTGTCGTGTATGAATTAGATTGATATATTTGCATTCCATAAGGCTCGTAAAATGAGACATAATCAATGCACTTGCGGTAAATTTTGATTGCTGTCCAATGCACTCGGCCTCTAGGGCCTCGTGAATTGGACGGATCAAAATTGACCGCGCGTGCATTGATTTTGGGGCAATCTACACGAAGTGCAGATCTAGATGCATGCGCATCTCCGAGATCCAGATTTGAGATCCGCATCTCCGTAGACCGCATACACGTATACGCATATATACGCGGCGTGCTGTTCAGCAGATCTGGATCTGACGCCCGTGTAGCCACAGTCAACTATGCAAAGCGGCTTACGGAGATGCGTATTCATCTTGATTTGCACTGCCGTGTAGATTGCCCCAGTGTCTCATTTCACTCGCGTATGAAATGCGCATTTATTAACATATAATCTATTAAAAACAGAGTATATTAGTCAGATTACTTTTGACATTATATTTTAGTTATATACGTAAAATTCGGGTTCACTTGGCTTCCCATGCATTCGCAACGTTTATCGATGCATCGGGAATGCATCACAGAAGCAACGGCAAAGCAGCGCAAGGAGTTTATACTTGTATTAAAGTTATTATCATGGTGCTTTCAAGGGTTTCGGACAATTGTTTGCATTTATTAAACCCTAAAAATTCGTGCCACAAATTTGGAATGGTATTTTTGGTATTTGGTGGATTCTTGGGATTGAGTGGTCATAATAAGCCAACTGTATTTACACCAAAAATGCTAAAGATGGTTCGGGAGAGCTTTACAAATGGTTACCTATATATCCCCTTTTGCAAAGTATCTGCTTAGTTTCCCGTTTTCTTTGCATCAAGAATTCCTCACAAATGCCTCACAAGATCATCAGGAGCATAGTTGGTCCAAATCTTATGTACAGAGGAACTTAATTGCGATCGTCTTTAATAATTACTGCCAATATAATCTGTCAGAAAGACTTTTATGAAAGGAGTTGAGTGTATCGGTCACTGTCAGTTATCATTTAAAGGCACAGAATGTTCAGTTCAAGACTGACTTTTTAATTGGGAATAAAAAGTGAAACAATGAATATCCAATAAATCATTTGAATTTTGAAACTTTAATTAGATCTGTGTTCTGAATCTGTTTTTAAGTGGTAGAAATGTACATCTACTAAACAACTGGTATATGTGTGTATTATTGTACGTATACGTTTGGGGACAACTGATCACTGCGAAACGCTAATGGCCATTTCAATATGTATACGAGTAGGTTATCATTTATATCAAGTGTAAAGTAAACAACATTTCCTCTCTTCATGTGAACAACGATTGTTTTAAAATGTTTTACGACTTGATATCTTTTTTAAAACAGAACCTAGGGAAAAAACACTATCGCTTTTGTAAGAACACACATATATCAGAGCGTGTTATTTATTTATTTTGATCAAATAATTCATTTTTGGCTAATTTTTATCAGAAAATTATTCATAATCATCCTGTTGCCGCTCACTTTAATCAACCTGGACACACACTTGATCATTTTAAAGTGACTGGTATTGAGCATTGCTTAAATAAACCGGACTCACACAGACTTAAAAGAGAAAACTTCTGGCAACACCAATTATGTACTTTCACGCCCAAGGGTCTCAACATAAAAAATCAACTTCCCCGTTCATAGTGTTTCCATTCTTTTTCCACAGTCAAACGCCGCCCCGTAGAAGATACAGCGTGTATCGAAAGCTTGGCTCTGGTTGTTTTTTAACTGTTTAAAATTATTCATATTCGTTAATATAATTATTCCTAATTCGCATAAGTAAGTATTTTTATACTCGTCAAAGCCTGTTTCTTAATGCACATAATTAATAGTTCGATTCATCTTCTTTTTCTTTGTTAATGGCACAATGAATCATTTATATGAGTCAACAAGAGCACTTTTTAAGTGAATAGCGTCTTTCACACGTGTTTATTATTTCTTACATGAAAGCATTATTATGTGACTCGCCAAATTAATAGGTACCTTAAGGTCGGCATAGCAAATTTACGTGATTGAAGTTAAGCATAGTCAGAAACGTTACCTTTTAACTTATATTCTATCATATTAATCAGGTTCCAACATACATAACATAAGAAAAACGTGTTCAAATACAATTTGGACGTGTTCAATACAAACAATTCAAACTCGATTGCCTCGACTCGATTGAATTTTAGTTCTCCGATACCATTTATCAATTTGGATGTGACTTTGCAACCAAGCATACAATAACCAAAAGCAATGTGTCATTTTAAAGCTTTAAAACTCAGCTTTTAGATGAGACCAAAAATGTAATATCGAGAATGCTTGGAAGCAAGGAACAAAATAATCCCCTAACGCCCCTCAATTTACAATGATAGGGTTATGGTGACCGTCGAGTGGTCCCTGGCGGTATATGACATCTTCAAAACCTTTTAAGATGTCATATACCGCTGGGAACCATTCTACGTTCACCACAACCGTATTTTTGTAAATTGGGGGCTAGGGGCGATGGAGGATCATTTTGTACTTTGCTTCCAAGCATTCTCTTGGCGCAATTAAGCGTGACAAAGACATTCAATCACCTGATTCTCACTCAACTAAAGATAAATATTCAATATGACCACTCAACTTGAGTAAAGAAGCGACGGGGTCAAAAGTGGGGTCAAATCAAATCGCGTTTTTGACCCATTTTTGTTGTTGCCTCCTTACCAGTACATAACAAAATTGATCACATTCAGAGTTTCATTTCACACCCAACACGATTAGCTATCAAATATGACCAAAAACAACATAAGTTTCCAGATATGTTCATCATAAATTGACCTTTACATAAAAAAGTCGTAACAATATTTTTATTCCAACTATATGAGCAACCGTGTATTTGAATGATAGGTAAATTGTTAAATCTAAATGTTATAAAATTCTAACTGCTGTTTACACTCTTTGTTGTCATCAGCCTGTTCTGAACTTCTCTGATGAGTTATTTGCCAATTGTGAAACATTGGAAGAAAGCAAAAATAATTTAACCATTTTATGAAGAAGTTGGCATATGTCAAAACACGAGCAACATATTTCCGCGAGGACTTCTATATTTCCCAAATTTGTTTGTGTTCTTGTCATTCGTAATAGATTTGTAATGTACTGGAACAATCCGACTCTGAAGGAACATGCATTTTTAACTTTAGACTTTAAACCACCGTATATGATATAGACACATTATATTTCACGTATACGTGTATAATACTTCTCAGACGTATATAATAAAAGCATTAAGCGATCAGTTAGATTGTTTCATTATCCCTGTAGGGATATTGTAGATCCGCATACGATCTTGTTTCAAAGGTACTAGTAACATATTCTGTCAGAGACTTTTCTAATAGTTTTTCAGTCATTATCATTATAAGATATACCATATGACTGAAACAATACATATCGAGTCAACACTTTTGATTTTGTAATGACCTGTTCTTTTATTCAATTTGAAATTGTTAAGTCTTTTGTATCTACTGAACAAATACATGTACAATATATTGAAAACACGTATCCGTTTTGGTGTAAAAGGTCACTGCCTAGCACTAATAAGAATTACTAAAAGTTCGAGTAGGTAATCATCCACATAATGCGTAAAGTAATTTCATTTTTTAGGTATACGGTTTGCTTTTATTTATTTATTAAAAATGCATTAACTTTTCTTTGTCAGTTCTGATAGTTTATCGTTCCATTTTATTTTGCTCTTTATCTGTGGCAGAATAAATCTTTCAACTCGATTATAACTTGTATGTCTGTACAGGTACGTCATATATCCTGCTTGCAAAAAATACTGGTATGCCATAGATTATCAAAAGCAAAACAAAACAGTATAATGTTATACGGCATATTTCAAACATTATTTTATCACATCGTCTTTATAGATGATTTCACATTATTGTATCAAAGACATTTTTGCTAAAATTAAGCTTCAATGGTTTGGTCATTTTGAATGATATTTTAAAATCAAGCTATATAACTGTTTTCTTAAGTTTCAATTTCCATACAGGCATTCAGGTGAGAACGTGAAAAATACAAGTAATATTTTTGAATTCCCAATATTTATATCTACCGTCAAAGTATTTTGCTTTCACGTTGCTATTGGCAGGTAGGGATTTCTATGGCGTAATTGTGATATTTAATATTAGATAAATATACGGAAATAAATTGTCCAATGTTTATCATTTCGTTGTTTACACTTTAATTCAATAATTAATATATCATACATCGCTTATTATGAAAAGATAAAAAACAGTAAATGAGGGGTGCTCTGGCAAAATGAGAGGAACATTGCAAATTTCATAATTGAGTTCATACCATATTTTAATTCTCTATAATCTCTACTTTTGAATGATATATAATATGTGACACTTTCTTTGTCCATTTTTCATTTAGAGATCGATTACGAAGCAGTAAACTGAATATATTGTAATAAAAATTAGTTACAAATCGCTTTCAAATATACTGATTACTACAGAGTATAATAGCAACATGCAATCAAATATCCATGAATAATTGCCTTTTCAGTCAAAGTTGACCTTTGAAACTTTAGGTAGAGGTAAACACTAATACATGAATGTGTTTTATGTAAAAAAACGAAATTTGACTTTTTCATCCTATTTTTACTTTAGATGCCATTTATTCAAAATGTAGATTTGCGACTTGCCTCTCATTTTACCAGAGCAGCCCACAAATGTGTTCAACACTGTTAACTACTGGTAATGAGACTTAAATTCCAGTCAGGATAAGACGATATGCATTGAGGAGCGCAGAATAAATATGCAGATGAGGTTACAAGAGATGGGGACGATTCTCTTTCTTTTTACAAGAATGGCACTTCAGGGTCATGGCGAAAGAGGATACGCCAGTAACAAATTGCGATCTGAATAACTTGCTGGAAGACACGTTTTAGACGTTGAAAGAAGACAAGTATGAATAATAGTGGTAAAAAACTCACACTCATAAAACGACAAAGTAACGTTATATCTGTGATACATGTACGTCAAAGCTGGTGTATGCCAAGTAGTTTTGTTTTATATTCTAACTATGAAACTAGATGTTTGAAACTCATAAAAGTATTGCCAGGATTATCTAGACGTGAATTAACATGCTGAATATATAATGGCGATGGCGGTTGTAAAAAATGATCGCGTTGTTTGACGTCTTTTTTTTCTGTTTTTTGCCAAAATGTATATCTTTAGGTCAAAAGTTATTGTAAAGGCAACAGGTTTACGATTTCGAGCATATACGATTGATAAAATCACTGTGCTGACCAGCATTAACAATGAGGAATTATCATTGAATCAGTAGATAAATCATAAATTGATTAAGACTTCATTTCTTATTAATAAACCTAGCAGAAAAGACAGGTAATCTCCTTGGAAATTATCTTGTTCCTCGGATCAATCATGCCCTGATTATACATCAGGGCATGAGATTTGAATTGTCAGGGTTTTTTTTCTCTCGAAGTAAGGCCTAATAGTAAAATTGTACACCATTTGTTTGAGAGTGGCCTTTGGCAAGCATGGATTATCAGGGTTTAGCAATTTTGCATGGACCTGTCATTCTATGACTGTCATGAACATCAATGTGTCCCCTAACCATATATTCTAAACAAATATTTTGAAAATGGTCAAGGGTAATGAAAAACTCATCTACTATTCCCACAATAGAGTTTGTTAATTCAATTGAAAGTTATACGTGTATGTATATCAACATCTGTGAGATGAACATATTATGTGTTTTAAATTTTGGATTAAAAATTTCTACATACAATATATGAAAAGAGCTGAATAATTAAGAGAAATAATGCCTTCATCAAACTGTATTTTTAAATGAACAAAAAAAAATATCCTTTAAAATTAAAAAGGGTCATGCTATTTTTTATTAACCAAACTTTTTTTCCTAAATGAACGAAAACAAAATATATTTACTCAAAATGGATCTGTGCTACATTTCATACACCCAAGAAAATACAGTATCCTCTCAACTTAATATGGATTTATGGTTTATACATTTATTCCAAGATATGTTGTTTGAAGATTTCTATGGTTTTGTATATGTCTTACTTACCGTTTAGTGAATATTGATTAAATGACTGAATCATATTAGAATTTCAAGGTAATGTTATATCCATAAAAACGGTCAGGTTGCTTATAATTTGTTTTAAGTCAATTAATTTTTCAATTTTTATATTTTGGTGTTAAAGTTTTATTCTCTAATATGATTTTGTATACTTAACTTATTTTGATAAAACAAAGTGCCTATGAAAGTTATATCAAAAAGGATGAAAATACAGACAATACTCACCGAGTAATCTACTATTCCCACAATAGAGTTTGTTAATTCAATTAAAAGTTATACGTGTATGTATATCAACATCTGTGAGATGAACATATTATGTGTTTTAAATTTTGGATTAAAAATTTCTACATACAATATATGAAAAGAGCTGAATAATTAAGAGAAATAATGCCTTCATCAAACTGTATTTTTAAATGAACAAAAACACACACAAAATCCTTTAAAATCAAAAAGGGTCATGCTTTTTTTTATTAACCTAACTTTTTTTCCTAAATGAACGAAAACAAAATATATTTACTCAAAATGGATCTGTGCTACATTTCATACACCAAAAAAAAATACAGTATCCTCTCAACTTAATATGGATTTATGGTTTATACATTTGTTCCAAGATATGTTGTTTGAAGATTTCTATGGTTTTGTATATGTCTTACTGATTTTATTAAATCTAAAGCACTGACAAGGACGTTTCAAAGAATGTCAGTGAATTGCAATATAAATGACAAGAAAGACTCATTACTTGCTAAACCAACCCACCGTTTTTATTACATTTTATTAACACAGATGTGTTGTTAATTCTAACTGAGAGTAGATTCTGTATTTGCATTTCTATATGATGTATTTATACTTATCTTTTAAAGTATATACCACAAATCAACAGTGAACAATTCAGACAAATTGAAATGCAGAACACTTTAACGTGCTTAAAATGTTTTCTTATTTACTTTTTAGTTATTGTGAAAAGTGTTACTGCATTAGCCTACTCTAACAATACAAAGTGATATTTTCATTTAAGTTTTGAATAAAGTGGAATTTTAGTCATCACCCGATATTTGAATCCATTAGTGAAATAAATTGACGTTTACGTAACAATGCAAATTATGAATGACACATTTTAGCAAATCTCGTATTCATTTTTGAATATTTTCATATATAGCATCATCTTTGAAGAATAAGTATTCACAATAAAATGAACTAATTTGTTAAGTGCATATTTATGAAAAGAGTGAATTAAATTACTACATTTAGGGCGCGTTCACCTTATTGACAAATAGTGTGATCGCGACTGATATTTAACAGAGTCGTATCATTGGACTTGTTGGCTTATTGTGACAAGTCACAATCAATCGCGAATGCATATTGACAAAACTACTGGATATTGACCACCAGATCCTTGATGTTAATATAACTGTTACAAGAGTATTATTTGTATCTTGGTTTGTTTGCTTGTTTGTTTGTTTATGTATGTATTTGATTGGTCGTTTTTTGTTTTGTCTGTTTAGGTCTTTTCGTGTGTCCAACCGTCAGAGAAGGAATATCTTCTGATCCGCTTAAGGAACCTGTTCACAAGTCTCTTGTTTGCAAATTGAACATGCAGCGTCCACTTGCACTTAGAAAGACCATAACTACCCGTAACCTGAAGGCTATCGACATTACCGCTTTATGCTCTGATCTCAGTAATTCTAATTTATTTATCAATCTGCATGAGATAACTGAAACTTCTAATCTTGTTGATCTTTATAATGCAACGCTTACTTCAATTTTTGAGGATCATGCACCGGCCAGAACCCGTACTGTTGTTTTAAGACCAAGTTCACCTTGGTATAATGATACTATTCGCGAAGAAAAGCACAAACGACGACTGCTTGAGAAAAAATGGCGTCGTTCTAAGCTTGAGATCGATAGGCAACTGTACTGTAAACAA
>JXSR01S005577.1:53175-68079 GCA_000969725.1 Ophiothrix spiculata | reverse complement strand
TCAAAAAAGGAACTTTTTGATAAAGATAAGCTTTTGCAAACTTAATGTCAGTTTGGAGAGACAATGTAAAACTCCATATAAGGAAGTAGTTCAAACGCTTTTAATCCAACCTTAAGATAAACTTGTACACCTAGTAAAACCACAATTTAATTGCGAATCAAAAAAGGAACTTTTTGATAAAGATTAGCTTTTGCAAACTTAATGTCAGTTTGAGTGTTAAAACAGACGTTATATATAAGGAAGTAGTTCAAATGTGTAGACCTCTGCTAGAATCTATAAAATCCTCTTCTATTTCATTTCATATCACATAATAGGTGTCACTTTATTAAGTTAAGACATCATAAAGTGCGGTCTAAAGATGCCAGGAAGAAGCTACGTTAAGGAATATGTGCCTCTAAGACTTAAAAACCAAAATTGTCACATTCAGTTCTTGAAATTGAATATCTCAAGACTTTTTAACTAAATCATGTCACAATTGTCTGATTTACTCTCTGGTGTAATATTTGAAAATTAGGTTTAACCTTGTTATAATGAAATGTATGATATATATGGATTTTCTTTCTTTTTCTAATTTTTCATAAAAAATGCATCTGTACGTATTCGTTTATCTTATCTTGAATTTGAAAAGTAGTGATATTGAGAAGTGTATAGGAAAAATAGGAGAAGAAGAAGAAAAGCGAAAAATGAAAGATAAACTAGAATGGGAAGAATATTAAAGAAAAAGAGAAAGAGAAGGAAAGACAGAGAAAAATGAAAGGGATGAAGAAGAGTGAACAGAAGTTTAGATTATCCCCCGTTACTTTTGATTTGGTAGAAAAATGTCAAAACGTGACATTTTCTTTTGAATTTTTCACGGGGCAAAAATAAAAATACAAATGTTGAAAATTAGCATATTTGACTGCTTTTTCTAATTTCACTGTTGACAAGCTCTATATAAAATCGTAAATTGCCATATTTTCATTTAAGAGTGGCAACATCTTCCCCCTGTTAGACGAGTTTTAACTTTTATATACACAATATTCTGAAGTAATTCTGCTTTCCTTAATCAGCCTGACACTTATTACTTCTAGGACTAGATATATCTATAAGATCTGGATAAAGATTTACCGTCCGTTTCACTACAACTAATTTTATATAAATGTCAACCAAATACAGCTTCATTTAAAGTGGACACATGGGTCTTTTTGAACGAAGCTACCCGGTCTCTTGTTCTATTCTTCATCTTAATATGTGCTATTTTTGCTTTCAATCTCCAGTGTACTCGTTTTCAGATATGAAATGATATGCCTTTATCTTTGGGTATGCAATTACGGTGTCCTCCTCAGCTTCTAAATTACTTTGTGAAGTGCATTCTGAAAGAGGTTTCTGTAAGTGCAATCAAAATTACAGGCAAATTCAAAACATGTGAAAGTGTTTTATAGTACAGTAGATGCATCCTTGTATAGTGAACATGAAATACTCCCTTCGCGATTCGTGGCTAATATCAAGTATACAGTGATTTACAATAACGGTAGAGAAAAAAGAAATCCGAATGTAAAAAATACTCAGATTGTACTAAAATGTGATAATATTACTCATTTATAAACAAGAATATAATTTGATATTATTACGTCACTGATGATTCGCAGCCTTAAGAGAATTAAACCTATGTTTTGAAGGTTATGCATAATGTTTGGGTCACATTGTATTAACTCTAACATACAGATTTCATGATTAAATAAGTTCACAAGGATCAGTAGATAAAATGTTCATTAAGTTCATTAATCTGATCCAGGTAGAAAATTAAATTACTTACTGCGGACGTTTTGATTGAGACTACCATCTTTCTCAAAACCAGTCACTCAGCTAGCATTGAGAAAGAAGATAGTCTCTGCAGCGAAACGTCCGCAGTAAGTAATTTCTTTTATTACTTTTATTAACTCTATTAACATACATACAGATTCCCTGTTTACCAATATTTCCATCAGTTGCCTTCAACCCAACCACTAGGTAGGAGTAAAACGGATACATAGACATGCATTACCTAAATTAACACCCAGTCATTCAATACCAATATACAAATCAATCATTAAAGGAAATTAATCAAACCGTTTTTATTCTTGTTAAATAGCATCTTTTTAAACACGTGCAAGACACAAATCTATAATAAGGTAACATATACATATTCAACAATGACCTTGACTATGGCATACGAATTTTTAAAAAATACAACAAAGTATTTTGTCCTATCACAACATCTTTCAAAATAAGGAGTCAACCTGAATTGAAGTTAAATCTATTTGGTAAATTATTGACAAAAATGAAATAATAGAATAAGTATCCGTTTGCCATTGTAATGTTTCCACTAGTTTCCTTTAATAGCTCGGTAGGAGTATACGGAAATGCGCATCACCTAGACCTACATTTATTACCCGAATTTACGCCCAGATATTCAATACCGCTATTCACATCAAATCAACAAATAATGTAGGCCTACCATTTCTATTTATTTATCGTTAAACCTACCGACATCACTAAGGGGCGCACCATTAGATTTCCAAGGGGGGAGCAGGAAGTTGGGTTCGGGGTTGAATTTTTTTTTTTTTTTTTTTTTGCGTCCCGGTCGGGGGCAATTTTTTTTTCTTGGAAATTACTGTTTTTACCCCTATTCCATGTTCAGGGGTGAATTTTTATTTTCTTCTGCCTATGGAGGGGGAATTTTTTTTCTTCTAAAAACTTCCTGCTCCCCCCTGGAAATCAAATGGTGCGCCCCTAAACAAACACACTAAAGGTAAAACAACCTTGAAACATACTATTCAGAAATGAACTTTGATATTTCATACGATTTTTAGTGAATACATTAAACATTTATTTATAGTCGACATTTTTCAAAAGAAGTCGACCTGAATTTTTCTAATAATAATGAACAGATAAAATACACGTTCATGTACACCTAGACAAATTAAAGTACAGTATAAGCAAAATGGTCAATCTCTATATTGTCAGGAAACTATGATTTATCAAATCATCATTTATTACATGTAAAATGATGAATTGAAGTTGTATTGACTTCGAAAGAAGTAGAAAAAATGTATATGAGTCTCATAACATAATGCTAGTGTGAAAATACCGCATATTAAGCGTCAAAGCACGTCTTATGTGTTTATGAGTTTAAAACTCATCCATTAACCATCTTTAATCAAGTGTGAGTGATGTTACTTTACCCTTTAATGACTTTTAAACATGTAGACAAAAACCTTTGTTCGGACAAGACATCGCTTAAAGCAAAATGCAACAAACAAAACACATGAAAAGTACGTGAAAGCAAATGCCGAAGCTTTAATAGAAGCAACACATATATCTGACCTTGACCTTGAAATATTTGGTCACAAGTAAATGATATTCATGCACAAGCAATTTTGTTTAGGCGAACGGTCGCTCATTGTCTACGCCTAATATTGAAATTGAAAAACTAGCTTGCGTCTGTCAAAATAACTGAAAATGCATTGAAATTTTTAAACCTTGAAATATTAATAAAAATTTTCATTTTCAATTGACCGAAAAGCCAGTAAATACTATTAATTTAAATCGAACGAGCGTAAATTATTTAATTTCAATTGAACTTATATCACAAAACAATCGTCAAATTGGGTAATGCAAGAAATATATTAATGGAATAAAAGAATACAAAACGACCTTCGCCCAAACAGATTTGCCTTAGGCAAAACTGCTTATTCACACTGAGCTATTCCGGGAGACAAAATGTAAACTTAAGAGGTTTTAAATGACTTATTCAGCAGCAGACTAAATACAATACAAGTGGATTATATCAGTTCAACATTGAAGATACTATTTAGTGATGGCTAGTGGTACTTTCTTGCGTGTTTAGATAATTGAAAACTGCTCAATTATGGCAAAGGGGTTTTAAGTAGAAATCAAACAGTTTAGTGTTGCTGATAAATCATACATTAGCGTGTCCAGGAGGGGGGCTTTGGGTGCTGTAGCCCCCCGCACTTTGTTAAAATTCATGCAAAATCAGCCGATTTTGGATGTTTATAAGCTTCAAGCCCCCCGCAAAAGAATAAAAGCCCCTCTCAGCCCACCCGCAGGAAAATATCCTGGACACGCCGGTGTTATACGTACGCTGTGTTTAAATAATCTACTTAAAAGTACATGCAATTTGTATGTAATTAAATATATTCCTTATGTTTGTTAAGATACAGTCGAATTTATACTAGCAATGGGCAAGATTAATTATCATCCATCTGGTCTTCTTTATAATTCACAAAATGTTTGCATTTATATATGTATTTTGATTCCCTACTTGTTATTAAACATTTGTGTCAATTTGTGCTCTATATAAATGTGAAAAGGCATTGACTCTTCAGAGTTGTGCTTTATATATTAATATCATTCCAACGTATGAAGTCATAATGGATTCCGTGTTTTGTATCTATGCCATGTGTTAAAGTAAGAACAGAGTGTATATAAAACTGCAATACCTAGAGGAGAAGCCCAAACTGGAGATTAAAATGTAGACGTAGTAAAATCCTTTGAAACAATATCGCTTATAGAGAGACACAAAATTCCGGAAGAAAACGTCTAAAACTTCGAAACATTTACGATTCTTGACAGTTTTGGAAGAGAACATCTTCGGGGATATCATTCTATCGAATCTCAAATATCTAAGGTATAAAACAGTATGGTTTGTGTGAAATGAGGTTTTGAGCTTGATAATTAATACCCAAGGGAACAAGAAATGTTACTGTCAAACCTTAGGCAGATGCTACTCCAAACGAATGTCCCTTTTCGCTTGTATTGTATCAGCTACTTTGTGCATTTGGTATTTCAAAAGTCAAAAGACTTATTTATTATTTGTATTTTTTAATTTCATGTTATACAGTTCAGATTTTGTCTACGCAACCCGCAACAAATGTCGAAGATTGTCACTGTATCGATGTTCTACAAAGGTTTTATTCTTTGTGCTGTGTTACCGATACAATCTATATTAAACTGCTTTATGATACACATAAGAATAAACCATTACTCCGCCAGCAAGCGCTATATTTTTGATATGATTTTCCTTCTTCATTTATCATCTTTTCTTATTCTTTACTTTGTCATATTACATTTTTGAAACATTTACTAAGTGAAGTGACGTTCAATCTTTATAGGATTGACGTAGTTCCTTGTATTTAGAATATAACATCAGTGACGTAGCAGCTGGGGATTGTAAAAATAAAAGGAGAATTAAAATTGAGATAAGGAAACAAAAGGATGACAACATGTTTTTTGCTTTACGCAATGGCAATTTCTGTTCAGAATTGTTTTTCAAAGCATCCTAGTGATATATCACCATCGAAAATATCATTTTGAAACCTTTTGGTAAAAAGTCCTTCGTTCATCCTGGGAAATATTATTGTTTGAATCGTGTTCTCAAATTCTACTCAACAAAGTGAAAACGCAGTTTGGCATTTGATAATCTGTTTGTAAATTTAGAAACTATTCATGACTACATGTATAACACAAGAAATAAGAAAAATTATCGTCTCGATATCTACAAATCAAAATCAGTTTTGACAAATGGGCCATAATTATGTTACCACGTGATTTATGAATGGCTACAAGTGTCAAAGTGTTCAAAGATAATGTCTAAATTTATTTTGAAAATATACAAAAATCTAAAGTTCTCAATATTATATCGCGCATTCCAATAGAATTTACGGCTTAGGTTTTTTTTTTTATTTCGAGAGGTCTGCACAATTATGAAATATAGTACATATATGTACATCAAGTTCTTTTTCCTTTTCATATTGTTTAATAATCTGACTTTTGAGACATACGTAGGGGTGTATTGTGAGTGGGTTTTTTTTGTGTGTGCGAGAGATATGTAGTTTAATGTAGTTTTAATGCATTTTTAACGTTTATGTTTTGTTTTGTTGGTACAACGTTTATCAGGCTTTGCCTTTTGTTGTATCTCCTCCATCATTGTGTACATATTTGTTATTAATGATTATTGTTTTGTATTTTGATGGAAATAAAATGATATGATATGATATGATATGATATGATATGTATGTGCATTGCAGATACATTGCAAGCTACTTCCTTTACCCTTGGAGAAGTTAGCAGAGACCAATGCTCTTCTACAACCTAAGGCAGTATCACTATATAAAACATACAACTTAATTGCATGGGGATGAATTGAAGTGAAATGTCACGTTTAATGGAAGAATCTGCTATGCTTTATAAATGCAATACTGTGTTTTTACTTTGTGGGCAGAATTGATAGCACATGTTTGATATTATAATTATTTCTTTAATTACAACCAAGAAACAAAGTAGAGTAATATGCTGATCAGATTTGTGTATTTTAAAAAGACGCACTGCACTGAGGAAAATATTTGTATATAATTTGGATTGGCAATTTGATGTTGTTATGTGTCATAATCTGAAATTGTTTTAGGCAAATGTAAACACTATCCTTACATTTACTTTTAAAAATTTGACTCTTTAGAAATGAATTTTAGCAAACCTTTATTAAAGATTAGAATCTCTTTGATTCTCTAATAACAGATGTAATAAAGTGCCATATATTTAGATTATCGCTTTATAAGTTATTCTTAACCACGCAAGTGTTTCATTTCAAATACAGTGCTTAAATTAATATGCTTGGTAAAATGAGTTATGAAAATACAGGGGTTGATACCGTATGTCAGCCTAAGCAGTCTTCAACTCTTAATATTTCATTTTCGAAATGTCATTTAATATGTAGGTAGGTTAAGAGGTTTATAAAGCGATTGCATAACCAACTTAATTTACCTAGCTCTGGGAAGGAACTGTTAATCTAAATTTAGATCTGTATCTGAAAATTTGATTCAAGGTACTTTAACAAAGCAACGTATATCAGTGTCCAAATTTAACTCGTTGCATCAATATATTTTGACAATGACATTTTTTTTAATGTGATAATTGGTCAAATCATAAATATCTTCAGGTGATTATTTTTTTATGTTCAAGCCAAATATGTCACGAGCATGTAGAAATGATGGTTCATGTCCTCGTTAATCCTGTACAGTATATTTGTGAATACATTACAATTAAGAATACCTAAAAGACAAAATATTTGCATGAGGAAAATGTAGAAACAATACTACAACAAACAGGCTATGACCAGTTCAAGGAGAATGTTAAATAGCTGGGGAAATAACGTTTAAGAATGATTTCAACCATTATTGGAGTTTATTCGTAGTTGCTTGGAGGCAGGAGATAAGTTTCTACGGGCTCATTCTCCGATAAACTGTGCAACTTTGGTAAGAGAAATGTTGAAATTTCGACTACTAATAACTCATGAAAAACATACAAAATCATAAACTTTTATGGTTTCTGAAGAAGAAAAAAGGCATGGGAGATGTTTTAAAAATACTTGATTTTTAACCATTGTATTCCCTATTCCTAAATTTCGTATCTGTCGTTTCGTATCTGTTGGAATCTTTTTTTTAATATTCATTATTGGGAAAATTAGTTTTCTTACTAACTTGATTTTTACACTAAATTAGGAGCTTTACACATACTACACTGTGGTGTAGTATTTTGCTCATAGTGTACCGCGTTTTGCGAGAAGGCAGCAAAATGTGCGTTTCGTATCTGTCGCGACGTGACAGTCACATAGGATTTTTTGATATTCATATCCTTGTAAATCATTACTATAAATATATAATTCTATATAACATATATGTTATTCAACACTGAAGTATACTTGAAAAACCTAATGCGGAATCATCCATCAACAAATTCCTTTTCACACTTTGTTATCGATTTTAGAATCTGCTTCGTATCTGTTTGCAATATTGGCGACATGCTTTAAAAAGCTCTTATGCCATATCAAATACTTAATATAATTAAACTTTATATGTCATTATCAATACCTATTACGGGCTGTTAAATGTCGTGCGTTGCGTTTGATATGCCCGAATATTTTAGGAACGGGGGCACATAAAACATAAAAAGTACGTGACTCTAATGTATCACCTTAACCACTCAAATCATTTGTAATAGGTTTAACAACGTTAAACAAGCAACACGAACATGAGCGACACCAAAACGGCAAAGTTGCACACTTTTTCGGAGAATAAGCCTACGGCAAGAGTTTGAAAAATCGAAACTCGCCACTTAGGATAAAAGCTCATAAAAAAGGTTTCTAACCCAAGATTTTCTCGCAATAATGGAAAACAATAGGCAGAGTAAAGCGGAAATAGTTTCTAGCTTAATGTCAGATTCAACCACACAATTCAGCACCGTAAAGTCAATGCTTAATTTAGCTGGAATAAATTTGACGCTTCTATATTGCCCTTTATCAGAATCACTTATAGGCGTCTTTAATATGTACAGTAACATTTGGGCATAAAATTGATTATCAACTGAATTGAATTTAACATTGACACTTCCGCTTTTTTGTTTTTCCTGGAAGACTGACGGGAACAAGATTTTACAACATGTTCGACTTTATTCAAAATAAGTTTTGGTACCTTGTTAGTCAGAAATGTTCAAGCAATTTCAAAGGAATCGCTTCACAAGATGCTGTGGGCTAAGCTCTATATGAAATAAGGGAATTACATATATCCCCCGGATTATCCTTTTTACTTTAAGATTAAATCGGATTGGTATCAGTGACAAGTTAATTGAAAAAAGCCTGATGAAGATTTGAAATGGATATACTGTAACTATTTCATGATATATATATAGTTCATGACGTTCAAAATATTTTAATACTTTTAATCCAACCATAACCCTCGTCTAACCAGGGGTGGGGGGAGAGGGTTGTTGCAAAAGCAACCGACCCCAGGCTTTTGGGTAATCTCTTTTACATCCTTTGCGGTCATTTTGATGAAAAAAATAGGGGAGTACCACCTAAGGTGGGGTAAGGGTGGGCCGTCAAAGTTGGGGTGTAGGGGGGTTGTTGCAACCCGGCGACATTTTTGACAATTTTTAAATCGCCATTTTGAAGAAAAAAAATACGCATGCTATGAAGCTGAAACTTGCAGGGCATGTTAGAATTGTCATTTCCGTTCATTATATGCAAAAAACCCGATGAAATTCCGTTTTTTAGAAAAATTTTGATTTTGGTGGCCATTTTTGCCAAAATGATTTTCGACCTTTATGACGTCATAATTACGTAACGCGTTGGCCGATTTTGTGTTCTTGGTATCGTTGGATAGGGGAGGACAATACAATTCTGAAGTAAGTCTGCTTGTTTTAATCAGCTGAAGTGGACACATGGGTCTTTACGAAGCTACCTGCGTCTCTTGTTCTATTTTTCATTTTAATATGGGCTAGTTTTGCTTTCAATCTCCAGTGTACTCGTTTTCTGATTTGAAATGATATGCGCGATTTTTTTCTTTGGGTATGCAATTACGGTGTCTGCTCATCTTCTAAATTACTTTCTATAAGTGCAATCAATATTACAGGCAAATCCAGAACATGTGAAAGTGTTTTATAGTAGCTGCATCCTTGTAGTAAACATGAAATAATCCCTTCGCGATATGATAATCATCTGTAAACAACAATATATTTACCAGGTGTCCCAAAAAAGGTTGCCTGTAGAAAATTATCGTTTTAACTATAATAGCATTTGAAGAATTCAAACTTTGCATAACTTTTGCCACACATCTAAGCTAGACGTTTGAAAAATGTTTGTATCACAGCATTATTATTTTTGGAGGTATAAATAAAGATAGATGCATATGTCAGAAACGTATTTGTTTCAAAATTAAACATAATCGTATTCGTTTGATGTTATACATATAGCAAATTATAGAATTTAATATTCAACAATGACCTTGACTATGGCATACGAATTTTTAAAAATACAACAAAGCTTGTTGTCCTATTGCAACATCTTTCAAAATAAGGAGGCAGCCTGAATTTTTCCAAGTAAAATCTATTTGGTAAATTATTGACAAACAATAAAATAATAGAATAAGTATTCGTTTGCCATCGCACTGTTTCCACTAGTTTCCTTAATAGCTTGGTAGGAGTATACGGAAATGCGCATCACCTAGACCTACATTTATTACCCGAATTTACGCCTAGATATTCAATACCGCTATTCACATCAAATCAACAAATAATGTAGGCCTACCATTTCTATTTATTTTTCTTTAAACCTACCGACATCACTAAACAAACACACGAAAGGTAAAACAACCTTGAAACATACTATTTAGAAATTTAATGAACTTTGATATTTCATGCGATTTTTAATAAATACATTAAACATTTTTTTATATTCGACATTTTTCAAAAGAAGTCGACCTCGACCTGATTTTTTCTAAAAAACTATGAACAGATAAAAATACACGTTCATGTACACCTCAGCATAAGCAAAATGGACAATTTCTAAAGATATTGTCAGGAAACTATGAGAGCCACAATTTAACAAATCATCATTTATTACATGTAAAATGATGAATTGAAGTTGTATTGACTTCGAAAGAAGTAGAACAAATAAATACGAGTCTCATAACATAATGCTAGTGTGAAAATACCGCATATTAAGCGTCAAAGTGCGTCTTAAGTGTTTATGAGTTAAAAACTTATCCATCTCTAAAGATATTGTCAGAAAGCTATGTGAGCCACAATTTAACAAATATCATCATCTATTACATATAAAATGATGAATTGAAGTTGTGTTGACTTCGAAAGAAGTAGAACAAATAAATATGAGTCTCATAACATAATGCTAGTGTGAAAATACCGTATTATAAGCGTCAAAGCACGTCTTATGTGTTTATGAGTTTAAAACTCATCCATCTTTAATCGAGTGTGAGTGATGTTACTTTGCCCTTTGTAGGCAAAACCTTTATTCACAGCTATTCCGGTAGATAAAATGTAAACTTAGAGGTTTTAAATGACTTCTTCAGCAACAGACTAAATACAATGCAAGTGGATAATATCAGTTCAACATTAGAAATATATACTTAAGTGATGGATTGTGGTACATTCTTGCGTATTTAGGTAATTGAAAATGGCTCAATTATGGCAAAGGGTTTTAAGTTGAAATCAAACAGTTTAGTGTTGCTGAGAAATTATACGTACATTGTGTATAAATTAATCTACTTAAAAGTACATTACATTTGTGTGTAATTAAAGATATTCCTTATGTTTGTCAAGATACGGTCGAATTCATACTAGCAATGGGCACGATTAATTACCATCCATCTGATCTTCTTTACAATTCACAAAATATTTGCATTTATATCTGTATCTTGATTTCCTGTTTGTTATAAAACATTTGTGTCAATTTGTGATCTATATAAATGTGAAAAGGGATTGACTCTTCAGAGTTGTGCTTTATATATAAATATCATTCCAAAGTATGAAATCATATTATTCCGTGTTTTGTATCTATATATATCATGTGTTAAAATAAGAACAGAGTATATATAAAACTGCAATACCTAGAGGAGAAGCCCAAACTGGAGATTAAAATGTAGACGTAGTAAAATCCTTTGAAACAATATCGCTTATAGAGAGACACAAAATGCCGGAAGAAAACGTCTAAAACATCGAGACATTTACGATTCTTGACAGCTTTGGAAGAGAACATCTTCGGGGAAATCATTCAATCGGATCTCAAACATCTAAGGTATAAAACAATCTGGTTTGTGTGAAATGAGTTTTTGAGCTTGATAATTAATACCTAAGGGAACAAGAAATGTTACTGTCAAACCTTAGGCAGATGATACTCCAAATGAATGTCCATTTTCGCTTGTATTGTATCAGCTACTTTGTGCATTTTGAATTTCAAAAGTCAATAGACTTATTTATTATTTGTATTTTTTTATTTCATGTTATACAGTTCAGATTTTGTCTACGCAACCCGCAACAAATGTCGAAGATTGTCATGTGTCGATTTTCTACAAAGGTTTTTTTCTTTGTTCTGTGTTACCGATACAATCTATATTAAACTGCTTTATGATACACATAAGAATAAACCATTACTCCGCAAGCAAGTGCTATATTTTTGATATGATTTTCTTTCTTCCTTTATCTTTTCTTATTCTTTACATTGTAATATTTCTTTTTTGAAATATTTGCTAAGTGAAGTGACGTTCGTGGCGTAGTTCCTTGTATTTAGAATATAACATCAGTGATATCAATATTTCTTAAATTAAAACTAAAAAACCAAGTAGAGTACTATGGTTCTCAGGTTTGAGTTTTTGAAAAAGACACACTTTACTGAGGAAAATATTTGTATATTATTTGGATTGGCAATTTGTTGTTATTATGGGTCATAATCTGAAATTGTTTTAGGCAATTGTAAGCACTATCCTTACATATTTTGCGTTAACAAATTTGACTCTTCAGAAATGAATTTTATCACATTTTTTTTAAGATTAGAAACTCTTTGATTCTGTAAAAACAGAGTAATACATGTAAAGTATTTAGATATCGCTTAATAAGCTGTTATTCTAAACCACGCAAATATGATTAACTTCAAATACAGTACTAAAATTAATATTCTTGGTAAAATGAGTTATGCAAATATAGAGGTTGATACTGTATGTCAGTCAACCTTTGTTCTTTATACCGTCATTTTCGAAAATGTCATTTAATATGTAGGTAGATTAAGAGGTTTATGAAGCGATTGCATAACCAACTTAATTTACCTAGCTCTTGGAAGGAAATGTTAATCCGAATTTAGATCTGTATCTGAAAATTTGATTCAAAGGTACTATAAAGAAGCAACGTAAATTAGCATCGTCATCCAAATTTCACTCGTTGCATCAATATATTTTCTAATGACATTTTTTTTTTAATGTCACATTTGGTCAAATGATAAATATCTTCAGGTGATGATTTTTTACGTTCCATTAAGATATGTCACAAGCTTGTAAAAATGAGGGCTCATTTCCTCCTTAATCCTGTACAGTATTTTTGTGCATGCATTGAAGAACACCTAAAAGACAAAAAAATTGCATGAGAAAAATGAAGAAAAAATACTACAACAAACAGGCTATGACCAGTTCAAGGAGAATGTTAAATAGCTGGGGGAAATAACGTTTATAAATTACTTCAACCATTATTGGAGTTTACTCGTAGTTGCTTGGAGGCAAGTTTCTCCGGCAAGAGTATGAAAAATCAAAACTCGCCACTTTGGATTAAAAAAAAAAGAAGAAAAAAGGTTTCTGACACAAGATTTTCTCGCAATAATGGAAAGCAATAGGCAGAGTAAAGTCGGAAATAGTTTCCAGCTATCGAACAGAACAATGTTTGACTCAAAAAAGCTCTATGAACTTTATCCTATAACACAAGCTTTATGTCAATTTCAACCACACAATTCAGCATCGTAAAGTCAATGTTTAATTTAGCTGGAATAAATTTGACGCTTCTATACATATTGCCCTTTATCAGAATCACTTTGGCGTCTTTAATATGTACAGTAACATTTGGGCGTAAAATTGTTTACCAACTGACTTGAATCTAACATTGACACTTCCGCTTTGTTTTTGTTTTCCTGGAGGACTGACGGGAACAAGATTTTCCAACATGTTCAACTTTATTCAAAATCAGTGTTGGTTCCTTGTTAATCAGATATGTGATGGCTCACCCCGCAAGAGGGGACTTTGCAGATGATATCAATTTTGATTTTATCATTTCATCTGTTAAAACGTTTTCTAAGCTTTAAAATGACACCTTACTTGTTGAAATTGATCAAGGCAATCAAATTTTTGCAACAGAAAATCTGTTGAAATTTTTTATTATTTTCTTTATTTTTTGCTGCATATTTTCGCAATTTTCTCGAAAAGTGTTCCGTAGAAAAGTCCCCCTTTTCGGGGTGAGTCATCACATAAATTATATTATAGCTTGTTCAAGCAAATTCACAGGAATCACTTCGTTTAAGAATTCACAAGATGCTGTAGGCTAAGCTCTATATGAAATAAGGGAATTTACATATATATCCCCCGGATTATCTTTTTTACTTTAAGATTAAATCGGATTGGTATCAGTGACAAGTTAATTGAAAAAAGCCTGATGAAGATTTGAAATGGATTTACTGTAACTATTTCATGATATATATATATATAGTTCATGACGTTCAAAATGTGTTGAAATATTTTAATGCTTTTAATCCAACCTTAAGATAAACTTGTACACCTAGTAAAAACACAATTCAATTGCGAATCAAAAAAGGAACTTTTTGATAAAGATAAGCTTTTGCAAACAAAATGTCATTTTTGAGAGACAATGTAAAACTCCATGGACGAACATACCTTACATGGAGACAATTTATATGTACGCATAGGCAACACGCTATAGTTAATTCAATTCAATTCAATTCAATTCAATTTTTATTTCCATGTTTCTTATAACACAATAGTACAATTTTCTCAAGGTACATTATGATTTTATACAAGATTTTACAAGATGCATTTGAAAATACTTTCAAGTACTGGAAAATACAATAATGGTAGATTCTACAATTGATCAATAAAGTTATAAAAAGAGGATTATGACAAGATTACAGATTAGAATCAATGGATAGAATATAGGTCTAAAAATAGGAAACATGGCGGAGAGACCAATAAACTCAAGGAGTTTTTAACAGGCCCCACCTTGAAAAATGATGACAAGGATATAATTTTGACATGTTACGACACTGGAGGACAAAACAAGACGGAGACAGGACAAAAACAGGACGTGGACAAGACAAGGACACAACAAAACAGAACAAGATTCATATTGCAATAGAAAACAAGAACTAAGGGAGTTCGTAGTACAATGGCCGGTCAATCAAAGGTGCAAACAATTACACAATTTTGAGAGCATTGAATATACGAAAACTTGCAAATGGAATGAAAATAAATGTATATCAGTGTATGGGAGGAACATTGTGATTTCGATTAAATATTACTACAGAAA
>JXSR01S005577.1:23804-34114 GCA_000969725.1 Ophiothrix spiculata | reverse complement strand
TGGTTAAGAAATCGTATGCGCGATTATAAACAATCCGTTCTAAAATTTTAGACAAACACGGCAGAACTGATACGGGTCTATAATTTCCAAATATCTGTGGGTTTTCCTTTTTGAATATAGGCACAACTTTTGCAATTTTTAAGCTGTCAGGAACAATACCTGTAGATAATGATGTGTTAAAAATTATTGATATTCCGGTAGATAAAATGTAAACTTAGAGGTTTTTTAAAACCTCTAAGTTTACATTTTATGACTTCTTCAGCAACAGACTGAATACAATACAAGTGGATTATATCAGTTCAACATTGAAGATACTTTAGTGATGGCTAGTGGTACATTCTTGCGTGTTTAGGTAACTGAAAATGGCTCAATTTATGGCAAAAGGTTTTTAAGTAGTTATCAAACAGTTTAGTGTTGCTGAGAAATTATACGTACATTGTGAATAAATTAATCTACTTAAAAGTACATTACATTTGTGTGTAATTAAAGATATTCCTTATGTTTGTTAAGATACACTCGAATTCATACTAGCAATGGGCAAGATTATTTACCATCCATCTGATCTTCTTTATATATAATTCACAAAATATTTGCATCTATATCTGTATCTTGATTTCCTGTTTGTTATAAAACATTTGTGTCAATTTGTGCTCTATATAAATTTGAAAAGGCATTGACTCTTTAGAGTTGTGCTTTATATATAAATATCATTCCAACGTATGAAGTCATATTATGGATTCCGTGTTTTGTATCTATATATACACCGTATCATGTGTTAAAATAAGAACAGAGTGTATATAAAACTGCAATACCTAGAGGAGAAGCCCAAACTGGAGATTAAAATTTAGACGTAGTGAAATCCTTTGAAACAATATCGCTTATAGAGAGACACAAAATGCCGGGAGAAAACGTCTAAAACATCGAGACATTTACGATTCTTGACAGCTTTGGAAGAGAATATCTTCGGGGAAATCATTCCATCGGATCTCAAACATCTAAGGTATAAAACAATCTGGTTTGTGTGAAATGAGTTTTTGAGCTTGATAATTAATACCTAAGGGAACAAGAAATGTTACTGTCAAACCTTAGGCAGATGCATATATGCTACTCTCCAAATGAATGTCCCTTTTTCGCTTCTATTGTATCCGCTACTTTGTGCATTTGAATTTCAAAAGTCAATAGATTTATTTATTATTTGTATTTTTTAATTTCATGTTATACAATGCAGATTTTGTCTACGTAACCCGCTACAAATGTCGAAGATTGTCACTGTGTCGATTTTCTACAAAGGTTGTATTCTTTGTTCTGTGTTACCGATACAATCTATATTAAACTGCTTTATGATACACATAAGAATAAACTATCACTCCGCAAGCAAGCGCTTTATTTTTGATATGATTTTCTTTCTTCATTTATCTTTTCTTATTCTTTACTTTGTAATATTTCATTTTTGAAACATTTACTAAGTGAAATGACGTTCATTCTTGATAGGATTGACGTAGGTCCTTGTATTTAGAATACAACATCAGTGACGTAGCAGCTGGGGATTGCAAAAATAAAAGGAGAATTAAAATTGAGATAATATACGGTATATGAAAAGGAAACAAAAGGATGACAAAATGTTTTTTTTTTCTTTACGTAATGGCAATTTCTGATAAGAATTTCTTTTTTGAGACATCCTGGTGATATATCACCACCGAAAATATCATTTTGAAACCTTTTGGTGTAAAGTCCTCTGTGCATCCTGGGAAATATTATTGTTTGAATCCTGTTCTCAAATTCTACCCAACAAAATGAAAACGCAGTATGTGCATTGCAGATACATTGCAAGCTACTTCCATTTCCCTTGGAGAAATCCTGCACAAATTAGCAGAGACCAATGCTTTTCTATAACTTGAGGCAGTATCGCTATATAAAACATATGTGCATACAACTTTTTGGCATGGGGATGAATTGGAGTGAAATTTTACGTTTAATGGAAGTATCTGCTATAAATATGCTTTATAAATGCAATACTGCGTTTTTACTTTAACTTGATTTATTTCACATTTCCTATTATTTTCTTGACACTTTGCTGGTATTTTGTAGTAAGCACAAGGATTGTGAATCTGTCAAAGAATCCATTTCGGAAAATTACGACCTTGACATGTATTTTCACCTATAGCGCAAAATGAAGTTTCTGCCATTTACGGCTCATACGGGCTGGACAGCCACAAATATTTCTTAAATTACAACCAAGAAACCAAGTAGTTTGTGTATTTGTGTGATCACACACTGCACTGAGGAAAATATTTGTATCTAACTTGGATTGGCAATTTGATGTTGTTATGACACATACTCTGAACTTGTTTTCCCGGAATTGTTTGATGAAAATGTAAACACTGTACATTTGCATTTTAAAATTGTGTCTATTTAGAAATAAAATTTAGACAATTTACAGAATATTCTATATATATATAAGTTGTTCATTTCAAAAACAGTACTTAAATCAATATGCTTGGAAAATGAGTTATGAAAATACAGGGGTTGATACCGTATGTCAGCCTTAGCAGTCTTCCACTCTTAATACTGTCATTTTCGAAATGTCATTTAATATGTAGGTAGGTTAAGAGGTTTATGAAGCGATTGCATAACCAACTTAATTTACTACCTAGCTTTTCGAAGGAAATGTTAATCTGAATTTAGATCTGTATCTGAAAATTTGATTCAAAGGTACTAAAAAGAAGCAACGTATATTAGCATCGATCCGGGCATCCAAATTTAACTCGATGTATCAATACATTTTCCAATAACAATATTTTCAAATTACAAGAACATCCCAACTCCATGATGAGCTCCCCTGTGTAACTATATGCTAGGAAAATTATCTAACAATGTCTACTAAAGTCAACTACAAGGTCAAATGTGACACTATGATTGGGATAAAGACATGGAAATGCTTTCTAGTGATTTGAAAGCATTTTCAGAGATGTATATGCATTTATATTTTACATAACTTAACTGAAGCGAGCTATTGAAGTTGGGATGTTCTTATTCTGGCGTATTCAATTGGTCAAATGATAAATATCTTCAGGTGATTATTTTTTATGATCTAGCCAAATATGTTACGAGCATCGTCATATCATAACAGATACCGTAAAAACGAGGGCCCATTTCCTTCTTAATCCTGTACAATATTTTTGTGCTTATATAACAATGAAAAATACCTATATACAGGACAAAAAATACATTTAATATGCACAAGAAAAGTGGAAAAATACTATAAAAAACCGTCAACGACTGGAATGACACCACAAAACAATGAATTACACGCGTAATAAAATATGGCTGCGGACATGGAGTAGAGGACAAAATGAAACGCAAACTAACATCTTTTGGAAAATAAAGATACACACATATAATATGTTTCAGGGCTTTGCAGTCTGATGGATCTTAAGATTTCATCTTATTGCTTATGATTTGGATCTAAAGTGGTAGGCAGGGCGTTTAGAAGCAATCACTTTAAGGTGGCCTAGCACAGATGCGGTGTCGGACACGAGTGAGCTGATATCAGCGGTGTTGGACACAATTTCAAAGTATTTATCCCGGGCTTTTAGCGTACTTTCTGGCGTACCATATCTTGCGCTTTAATATAACGCGATCTTACAAGTGCGTCATTTTTATATTCACGCATAAGACCATGCGCGTTACTCCTGATGACGCAGGGCTCAAAGCGCACAGTGCTTAAGGGGTTACTCATTGCTAAAAAAATGCCAATTTTTTGCTTAATTTTGCTTATTATCTCAAAAAGTAAGTCTGTGACCATATCTTTTTATTACGTTTTTTTAAAGAAATATATAAGGACCAAAACATATGTGAAAAAGAGAGAAAAAAATAGAGCCGGTTTTTTTAATTATAAGTGTTTTTGTCCGATTTATTTTGATTTTACCATAGAAGTCAATGGTAAAAAGTGGTAAAACATAGTGTTTTTGAAATGGATTTTTCTCAAAAACTAAGTCGGTGACCCCCATTTTTTATTTCAGAAATGTGATCAGCACATATGAAAATACCATATATCAGAAAATTAAAAAAAAATAAATAGAGGAATTCTATCTGTGCTAAGCCACCTTAATCCTAGGAACGATGAAATTGAAATTAAAATTCCTCTTTCTTGTATGATGTGTTTGGACTTTTTGAATTATGAATATTTCTAGCAAGATACGGCACCGATACCAGTAAATATGTTGTAAGCATGGCTCAGTCTTAGCTGGATAACACTGTCAGAAGCTTAGCTAAAGTGCGGGTAATTTGATCAATGTGAGATCTCAGAGATAGATTAAGGATAATTCTGATTATTTTGCTCTAAGTAATTTTCCACTGAGTGACTTTGAATTTAAAGTCTGATACTATATATAATGCTTAAAAACTTCGCACCAATAATCAAGATAATACAGTTTAAAGCGGAAATCGGGATTTTACGTAAGGGCTGGTTGAGATATCTTTAAGAAATTTAAAACACAGTATGACTCTCTAGACCAGATCATCCCCAAACTCCAAAATTTGTATAAGCATGCCCTATTTTTGGATTTTAGGCTAACTATAAAGAACCAGATATCAGAATCTTTGTACAAAGCCTTTTTCTTTTGAATAATTGACCGTTAAAAGGACAATTCAATTTAGAGAAAACACAAAAACTGATCAATGTCGCTTGATTCCAGACAGTCTGTCATCTTACAGTTAAGTACAAAATGATGTTTGCTCATCCAATGAGGCAATGGTCAAAGCACCAATAACAGCTAAACATGTAAATACAAACGAATTTACGAAAATGAAAATTTTAGAACCAGGAAAATATTTGGGCGGAAAGAGCATTTTCATACCATGCTAATAATACAATGTTTGTGAGTATGGAACTTCATTAATTACTTTAAAATTAGAAAATAATGATTTGTAGCTATATGTTTCTGTACTATCCTAAATTAATCTACTTTCAAAAAAGATCAAACGTAGTTATCGTTATAAGTACTACTTTTGTGGACTTTATTATACAGTTGTTGTGGAACTGACGGTCCGGGCTTTCTAGATATCACTTCAGGAGTATAAAGATGGGGTATCGATCATGTTTTTGAATAATTTGTAATAAATATTGCATCTTATTAACTCTAAAGGATGTCAATTAAACGCACAATTTTGATGTTAACAATAAATAGCTACTACCGGTCTATCTAGCAAGATATCTCTTAGATATTATTTTCACACAATTGTAAAAGTAATTGCTTCAATTGTATACTACTTTGTTAAATTAATAACACATATCTTACAAATCTTTCATTTACAAACAACAACCGGTCAGATATATTTCTTAAAGATTCTTAAGTGATGACATCTTTTGGAGCTATATACAATTAAGATATATTTTTACTTTTTACGGATGATTTAAACGCATCCGTAGAAATATACTCACGTCACTGTACTATCTTTCATTATATCTGGTTAAGATAACTTCAACAAAAGGAAACAAGAAAGTGTAATTTATACGTAACGGCAAATGATTCTTTGCGCTTTTTAAGTTGATTTTCCGGTCTTCCAAACAATTTTGTTTTCTGTTAATGCTTTGGCATTGCAGTCTGACAACGTTCAAACAAGCTTATCGTTATAGCGCACTTTATATTGAAAGTAAATATATAGTGTGGTTTTTCATATCAAGAAATTAAAGTGGTTTTGTACCTTGTTTTTAGAATAATGAAACAATAAACAATAATTATGTTAATGTATATACTGTATGCATTTTTTCAAGCAATTGTTTACTAAACATTTAGATTATAATCAAAATAGTTCAAGGAGCATGTCCAACTGCTTCTACAATTTTTCAAACTTATTGAGATTTTGGTTCCAAAATATTTCTCAATTCTTTAAATCCATTTCGTCGTTAACATTTAAATCTTCACCAATTGTGAAAACAGCTACAAGGGACACAACATGCCAAAATACATCAAAATGACGAGAAAGGTCTTTGCTCACAACAAAAAAGATCCTCTTTTTCAAAATCAGTATCGAACAGGAAATAAATGAAAAATCCAAGAATTTCCTCGGGGAATTTTCAGCATTCACCAAGCCTATCCCGTTAATTATTTTTTGTTAATGCTCAAATAGATCACAGCAATCCATCTATTATATGTCCATTACAATTCGAACATCACGCCAAGACAACAATATAAATTTAAATTCAAATGGGTAAAGTATTATATAGGTTTAAGAACACAATCATATTGGAATTGTAGCAGCGCCAAATCATAATAAGGCCGGTGATTGCATAAGGAAAAGGTGATGATTTTCTACGCAAGCGCTGTTATAATCAAACTCCGACTGTGTACAAGTGATCACTCACTCACTGGCAATGTTTACATGTAGCATTTAATTTTTTGTTGTCACCAAGTGTCAACTACTTTATCTGTAAATACTATATAAGAGGTGCAAAGTTCATTAAGATGGAATTTGGACCTCAGTATCACTTTGGAAAACCGGCACTGAGAACTACATCAACCAGGTACATAATAAACATCTTCGAGTATACTTCTATTATAGTTTTAATACGGTACTGCTTTAAGAACAGTTCGGATATTTGTCTACTTAAGTACGGATATGCTTTGAAGGAGAAGAGAAGAACTTCATTCATCAATCATTTGCTCCTTGGATGCCTATTTTTATGAGTTTCTAATACAAGGGATTTTGTTTAATGAGTAAGGACGATTTAAGGTGAAGCAAATCCAGACGTGACTTTTAATAATACAAGGATATTACTTCGTTGTTATTTATTGGTATGTTATAAGAAAGACGACCCTGATAAATCATTGATTTTGAATTTGTATACGGAAAAGAATATTGTGTGATATAAAGTGCTTGAATCGACAATCATCCATGTTAAACATATAATACTGGAATATATTTTGTCATGGCATATGTACGTTACCAATCTGACTTTTCAGAGCATTATGCGAACAATATACTATTTTTACAAGTTTAAACATAGAGGGAAAAACACACAAATACGTCAACAAAAATCGACAAACAGGATCTGCGTTCAATTTCTATCAGGCAATGTAAACATATCAAGTTCAGTAATTAATTACGGGTTTTACAACATCTGCAAATCCATTTGACTTTACCGGTGACAATGGCTGTGATACCACAGTTTCTTCATTCAATGTTTAATGAAAAGAGTGCAGTAAGGTCGTCAGTAAATTTGTTTCATTTGTTGATTAATGTCTTATTATATATATTTGTTTTAACTTCTATTAATATGTGCTCAGCACAACTAAGTGGAGTGAATTATACAGTGACTGGTGATTTGAATTTAGGAGGAATTATTCCATTACATAGATATGATGATAAAACCACACAAAGTTGTGGTTCAATACGCAGTATTAACGCTTTGAAAAAAGTCGAAGCGATGGTTTATACCATACAACAGGTCAATCAGAATTCGACTTTATTACCTAATATTACACTTGGATTTGAAATCCATGATACATGCTCATACAATGCAGTTACTTTAGGGGAATGCTTAAACTTTATACCATCAGCAAGAAAGAGCGATTCTTGTTGTGAATTTGACACTGTTAATACCACATGTCCGGCAGATAAACCACCCATCATTGGTGTGGTCGGAGCCCAGAGAAGCTCTTCTAGCGTTCAATCAGCTATTTTATTAGGGTTATACCATATTCCGCAAGTGTCCTATTTGTCTACCAGTGATGAACTAAGCAACAATCTAAGATATCCATATTTCTTAAGAACAGTTGGTCCTGATAGTTACCAAGTAAGCGCCATGATGGATATTTTACTTCATTATCATTGGACTTACGTGTCATTTGTAAACTCAGATGATACATATGGGAAAAGTGCACAACAACGGTTCAACTCTCTTGCAGCAGAAAATGGTATATGTACTGGTATAACAAGAACAATATCACTCTTTGCTGATGATGATAGCTATGATGAGGTCATAGAGGAGTTGCTGGATTTACAAAAAGGAAACTCACATGCTGCGGTTGTGATCTTGTTTGTGCAACTGGAGATGGCCCAGAATATCTTCTCTGCTGCAGCCAGATTGGACGCCCAAAGGAGGTTTATATGGATTGGTTCAGATGGCTGGGGGAACTATGGCGAGGATGCTATAGTTGGCAATGAAGAAGTTGCTTTGGGTAAGTGAAACAAGCAAGACCCCCGGTGGGCATGCACTCAAATATGAAAGTGACGTACATGCTCCTACAGGCTTTCGAAATATAGCGGCAATAGGTTAGAAATACATTGAAAAAAGGGGGTCATTCGGAGCGATTTGTTGGCAAGAGCGAAAAAACAGGGTCCTTCGGTGTCAGTTTTTGAATAAAATAGGCTTAATTTTGACATTTACGAAATCGCTGATCTCCGAAATTTTCGTAAAATTTCGAAAAATCGACAAATTGGGCGAAAAAAGGAGGATCATTCAGTATAGGTTCTCGAAAAATCAGGGCAATGGATGAGAGTCACCATAAAAAAGAGGATTATAAGGTTGACTTTCAAAATAATAGGGGGTCATTGGGTGACAGCTCAGTGAAAAGGGGACTTTCAAAATAATAGGGGGTCATTGGTAGACAGCTCAGTGAAAAGGGGGGTCATTGAGTGAGAGCGCAGCAAAAAAGTGAGTCTGTCGACAGGAGCATGACGCGTCCCAATATATGGGAGTGTCCCCCCGGGCAAGACCAAACTTAAATACACAGAAAAAAGAGTAGATGTTGAGTTTATCATCTACTATGACGAGTCATCTATATCATTTGAAAAAGATTATACATCAAAAACAGTATGGTTAAATAAAACTACCATAATTCCATTAAAGCTGATGTTTTACTCAAATTTCAAAAGAGGTTTTCGAATCAGATATATTGGAAGCCCGAATATAATTTTGTTTTAATAAACATTGTACTTGGATATTTGCCAATTCTATATTTAATCTTGAACAAATGTCAAGAAGGTCGTTTCTTTAGATTTTTGAAATGTATCTTAATCATTTTGTGGAAAATTAAGTAAAAATATCACAATTATTATTAAAATTAATTAAAATTAAGTTGGATCAAAATTGTGTTTAAACAAGTTTGAGTTAGTTGAATTTCCAAGAATATTTGCTGCAAAACATATTTTAACTTTGGATTTTGGTCAAAATACACATTTTAGACAAAATACAAAGTAACAGTAGTTAAAAGTACTGGGTGTATAACAGATTTGACAATGAACTTGTCTTTTAAGGTAACCTAAATTCATAACCGGAAATAGAGTCATTAGGTGTGAGCTTCCGTTACTGATATGATCATATCAGGTTTACTCTGACGCTGTAGGTGGTCACATATGTGTACCGCCGCGGCAAAAGGGTCCAGTTGTCGGCTCGTACATGTTGCTCCTTGTAGCATATCTAATGTATGGTATTTGTATACATCAGATATGCTACAATGAGCAACATGTACGAGCCGACAACTGGACCCTTTTGCCGCGGCGGTACACATATTGGTACGTGATACCGTAGCTTATTGATTTGGCAGTGGCTCATTCAACAAAAAATCTGAACTCTTTTTGACTTCAAGCAAAAAATTTGGTGCGTGAGAAGTATTTCCAAAACAGAAAGTTTTTCTATCCGTGAGAAACCTATTTCTATCATGAATGAGCACAAGTTTTAATTAAAAATGTCACAAACGTTACCAAAATGTTGCATTAAAATGTCACAAACGTTAGCAATTAAAACAATGCATTAAAAGAAATCCTGACGATATAATTTGTTTCCTACCAATTTAAGAATTTATTTGTAAATATGTTACCAATCATCTGTGTAAAGTACAATATAAAATTCGCTTAACACGTCAGAGATTTTTACTATCAAGTCGTTTTGAGCACACAAAAAAGGATATAGGGCCTATCCGTGCGATGTCACAAACGTTACCGAACGTTACATGAACGTTATTCAGGATTTTGGCAATAACTTTATTTTTTAAACTCCTACATGTCTTGGTCCCACCAGTGTTTTACTTTTGAATCATTCAGAGCAGAAATACATATCCGTGCGATGTCACAAACGTTACCGAACGTTACATGAACGTTATTCAGGATTTTGGCAATAACTTTATTTTTTAAACTCCTACATGTCTTGAACCCTGCAGTGAGCAATATTATCAACAACAAACTTGTGGATATAATGTCTATGCTAAAAGCTGCTCATACAATGCAGTTACTTTAGGGGAATGCTTAAACTTTATACCATCAGCAAGAAAGAGCGATTCTTGTTGTGAATTTGACACCGATAATAA
>JXSR01S005574.1:0-15772 GCA_000969725.1 Ophiothrix spiculata | reverse complement strand
AAAATGTATTAAAAACCAAGCTAAAAATCCTCTCTCCATTCAAGATTTACTAAGTACAAAAACTTTAAACTCGATTTTCTCAGAACTATAGTTTAATGAATCAGCCCGATGCTTATACCAATCTGGGTGTAACTTCGCAACCGAACATTCAATAACCAAAAGCAAGGTGTCATTTTAAAGCTTAAAATCTTAGCTTTCAGATGACACCAACAAATAAATTTTGATTTTGCCGACCTTAAGGTACCTTTCGATATGACGGGTCACATTTAATGTCAAGCCTGTATGTTACCCATTGTAGCATATCTAATGACGACAGTTGCATCCTTAAGGCTCTGTCACACATCACGAAACGTATGTATAACGAACTAAACGTGTACACTGGTTTGGTCATTGGAATACATGTAATCGATTACCAAACCAGTGTGCGTTATTAGTACGTTATTCGCACGGTACGGTGATGTGTGAAATGGCCTTTATGTCGCGGGAGCCCATACATAATAGAACATTATACTCATCTGCAAACGAATAGTACACAAATGTGATGACTCGCCCCGAAAAGGGTTTTTTTGCGACAGAACACTTTTCGAGAAACTGATGAAAATAGGCAGCAAAAAATAAGGAAAATAACAAGAATTTCCAGCAGATTTTTTGTTGTAAAATTTGATCGCCAAGCTTGATCAATTTCAACAAGTAAGGTGTCATTTTAAAGCTTAGAAAATACTGTAACATATGAAATGATAAAATAAAAATTGATATCATCTGCAACCTCCCCCCCCCCCCCCCCCCCCCTCCTTTCGGGGTGAGCCATCACAAATATTCAATTCAGAACTGGTCCTGATGCTGTTACATTTAAAATCACAGAATGAATAATTCTCTTAGCATGATAATAGAAAGAGAATTGTTATCTCATAGTACGCTTGTGTGGATGTTTCATTCGCGGTCACCACACCATACAGTAGACATCTAATCTTGTATTTGTTGTTTTTCTTACAATGTATACTGACAAGTTAATTACTATAAGGTCATTATCAATATAAACATGTATGCTAGCAAGTATAATGAGTTTTTCACTTTAGTACCCATATTTCTATATTACTGGCGAGTCAAGATTTTTTCATTCTCATCATTTGATTATTACTCAACTTCAGACCTTGGAGCTTTGTTCGCAAGCTGGTTTGCTCGATCGCCACCGTAGTCATGGTAGTGGGGTCAGATAGGAATTTCCAGAGTTTTTTCCTCTTCAGGTTTTCTCTAATTTTCAAAATGATTAGTTTCCCCGTTAGTTTCTCGATTTGTTGATATATATTTTCGTATAATACATGTTAGCTTATCCGCTTAAGTATTTGGACCGGGTTTGGACATGATGTCCGATGGAGAATTTTAGTCCACGAGAGACAAATGAGATCATGAGTGAATCATGATAGTCAAATTTCCTTTTCTATAGATTGAGCTTGTTGAAACTATGAAATATCTTAAGCTGTTTTCCATGATTGTATAATTGTCCATTTTGTTTGGCAGAAATATCTTCCGAAAATATCACTGTTAATGCTCGCCATGCATGATTAAAAATATTGTGCTTGTTTTGGGATTGAAATGGTACAGCATTCCAATTAGTGCCAGGTTAACATTTTGTAGTAATATTCCAATATTATCAAGAGTATTTTATACATAATATTAAATGTAAATTTAAGTATCCATATTGTAATTTGGGGTGATGTGCTTGGTTCATCGTATTGTGATTCAGGTGTAGGTGGCCGCACACTCCCATGTGTTAAACAAGTAATTAAATTAAACAAATATAAATAATATCTATTTGTTTTTGTGATGTTATTCAATGTGGTTTACGGGCTTTAATGAGATTTGAAATGACCAAGCACGAATAGTGTCTATATTTGGTGAAATGTGTAAGCCTAAACTAGAGGTATTAAGTAAGGAATCCATCTGCTCAGGAAAATGTGAATCCTAACTATTTTTTAATCATGAAAAGATAAATAGTTTCCACTGCCTTTGCGGGACTCCAACCATGGATTATGGCAGGGGTTAGTCATGCATTACGAAGCGAGAGATCTACCGCTGAGCTATCAAGGCAGCGTTGAGATCGTGAACTAAAATCTAAAACATAAATATTAGAATGCCGTATTTTTCTTTTGTTTACATAAAAATTGCAATTTTTGCCTCATTGGAATGCTCAATTTGTAAGTAAATTATGCAAATGCGTATATCAGACAACATGTAGATAATGTAGATACTTAAAACAGGCAATTCACAGGTCAAACAGGGCGAACTCAGAGTCGTAATTCACGTCTGGATTTTCGGGCAAAACAACGCGAGTTTGTTACATTATCATTCAAATTCAACTAGGCATATTTGTAAAATATTGTTTGTAATTCAAGAAGAAGTATCAAGCCTACAATCTGTCAAAATTTGAAACCAGTCGAATTGTTCGAACATCATGATACTATGAGGTTTCGGCGAAAAAGGGTCAACTTTTTCGAAATAGTCTTTAGGCGTCATTTTGACCTTGATAATGGACATGAAATCACTAGTAAAGTTCCATGTATAAACTAGAGACTCTATTCAATATGTACGCCAAAAATTATGATATTCTGATATATAGGTGTAAGTAGGTAAAAACTTGCAGTAAACATGACATTCAGCCGAGCGAGACGTTTTTTGGACTGTAGCCTTAACAGGCCCCTGACACTTTATCCCCATATACTTCATAGCTCATTTGATTACTATCAGTGGCTCCAATAAGCGTAACATGTAACGTTATATATGGACAAAAACGAGGTCGCCCAAAGAATAATCCTGCTCAAATATCGATAAATCCTGACATCGCCCTTGATATGTGTTACGCTTAATCGGGTACAAGGTGTGCAGCATTCTTCATTGTGCGACCTCGTTTTTGTCCACATATTACGTTACATGTTACATAATTGGGGCCATGTTTTTAGCTCAGTGTCACTGCAGTCGTAACAAGTTTTTTCCAGCTTACAACAGTGCTAAGCCATTTCGCTTAACTTCTCTGGGCTCAGTATATCATGTGAATCAAAAACAATTGTGCACAGATTAAAACTGATCTTGACCTTGATAAAAGCACCAAATTATGAATTTCTAAGCTTTCAAATGCAGAAAAAATGATGGAAATCGGATGAAAAATAAAAAAGATATTACCAATTTTGCAAGTACGTCTCTTTTTCTTCCATTCCAATGGGATTTGCACAGTTAAGCAAGATATGGAAGAAGAGACGTACTTTAAAAAAAAATTTGTTATATCTTTTTTATTTTTCATCCGATTTCTATAATTTTTTCTGCATTAGAAAGCTTATTAAATCTGCTTTACTACAATAACAAGAAATTTATGATTTGGTGCTTTTATCAAGGTCAAAATCAGTTTTAATCCGTGCACAATTTTTATGATTCACGTGGTATATACTTAGTACCAGCCAAAAAGGTTTCGGATGTATTGCAGAAAATGTGTTCGATACCTTTCAGGTATCATTTTCCCCATGTGATGGAATGTATAGTGCATACTCTTTGCATAATCTTCAGGCATCCGAAGCACAATGATCTTAGAAGCTTGGCCGGCGAGACCTTACTTTATCCACAGATTTTGCTTTATCAACTAGTGGCGAAGCGTGGGTCAGATCATAGATAAAAGCGTTGGTCACTCTGCAGATCACATACATGCTTAATATACATAAAATTTAAAAACATGGTATACTTTTATAAATTTCACCAGGGTTTTCGTTAAGTTCTTACAATACGCCACATAAATGACAAAATTTTAGGTTAAAGCGTTAAATTTGTCACTTTTTCAGTGTATTTCTACTATTACTTCGTGTTTAAGAAGGAAAACTTCTTGGTACAGGAAATGCATGCACATTACAGGTAAAATAACAAGTGGCTTGAAGGCAGACAAGCGACATTTCTGGATTTCAATCTGTTATAGTGTTTGTTCAAAATATTTTCATATCAAATAATAGTTGACACACGGATTGTTTACCATAAAACTGAGGAGGATAAATTGAAAAGATCCAATATTCGTCAAACCTTTAGGAGGCAAGATGAAGCATATTGTATTTCTTCTTATTTGATCAGTTGAAGATTATACCTTCTTAAAGTTACTCAATATGTTCAGTGTGAAGAAAAAAATAAGGAAGCAGGAAAACACAATCCCTTTAAAATAAAAAAAGAAAATTACACGGAGAGTTAAAGTTATCCTTTAAGTGGTATAAAATTGATGTTACGTATTCACTTTCAAGATTTAATATCAGTGTAATTTGATATTCGGATAACTGAAAGTGTAGAAAATAGAGGGGATTACCGGTTTCAAATTTCATACTTTTCAGTAAACTTTTATCCCGATTATCTTAATATAATTCCACTTCATCTACCAGCATAATCATATTAATCGTTGCCTGGATCGTGTTTTTCTACAAAACTAGTTTATATGCAATGTTTAAAATCATTTTAAGCCTTAGCACATAATGGTTATCAAAACGAATCAGGTAGCGTCACCAGGTACAGTAGTACGCCTTAAGGTAGCCTTAGTCCGCCTGTAATTGGCTGTAGGGTGATTCCAAAGTAACGTTTGTGACCGAAAAGTTGGAAAATTTCACCTTTAAATGGCCACAGAACCTAGCATAAACATTATATCAACGAGTTTGTTGTTGATAATGGTGTTCACTGGTGGGATCAAGACATGCAGGTGTTTAAAGATTAAAATAATTGCCAAAATACTGAATAAAGTTCACGTAACGTTTGGTAACGTTTGTGACCTCGCACGGAATTGGTTTTTTGCTCCAAATGACATCAAAGTAAAATTTCTCCGACATATTAGCGAATTTTTTATTGTGCTTTTCATAGATGATTGGTAACATATTTACAAATAGTTCATTAAAGTGGTAGGAAATTCTATTGTCAGGATTTCTTTTAATGCAATGCTTTATTTGGTAACGTCTGGTAACGTTTGTGACATTTTGGTGTAACTTTTTGGTAACGTTTGTGACATTTTTGAATGAAAACATGTGCTCATTCATGTACGGGTAGAAAATATTCAAAATTTCTGATTAGAAAATACTTTTCACATACCGAGTAACAAACGTATGACTGAAAAACTGCTCATATGGTCGAATAAAAAAGCTGATTTTTTGAAATTAAAAAAGGTTTAGTTTTCACTGGAATGAGCCTGTACAGCTTTTACAACTGCTTTGATTATACAAATAAGAGCATTCTCCTAGAGCATGTTTGTAAGCCATTTTTTTCCGGAGCATGTACGAATATGGCAAATCAAATGCTCAAAACATAGAAAAACTAAGTTTATCACCTAGTTTTTTCTCAGAAAAACTATGTTTATCACTTGATAAACTCATTTTTTCTGGATAAACTCAGTTTATCAAGTGATAAACCAAGTTTTTCTGAAAAATTAAGATTTTCTCAGATTAACTAAGTTTTTCAGGGGTGAAACTTGGTTTTTCTGATAAACTGAGTTTATAAGGAAAATCTAGTTTATCAGAAAAAACTTAGTTTTTCTAGTGAAAACCCTAGTTTTTCTGAGATAAACTAGATTTTTCTGATAAACCCAGTTTATCTGCAGAAAAACTAAGTTTTTCTGGTTCGCTAAGGCCGAATGCTCAAAATATACTGAAAAAACTAAGTTTTTCAAGAGAAAAACCTAGTTTATCTCAGATAAACTAAGAGAAAACCCTAGATCTCAGATAAACTTAATTATCAGATAAACTAAGTTTATCAAAGGAAATAAGTTTATCTGAAAATCTAGGTTAATCAAAAAACTAAATTTTTCTGTTAAAACACTAGGTTTATCCAGGAAAACTGAGTTTATCAAGTAATTAACTTAGTTAAACTTAGTTTTTCTATATTTTGACCATTTGCTTTGCCATACACGTATCAAACTATTAAAATAAATAAATACATGGGATGTACAGTGCGCTATATCTCCCTGATTTGTATTCCACGTGGCCTTAACACACTACAGTGTGTCCCAGAATGAAGTTATCAAGATTTCAACGCCACACAGTTCAAAAACCAAATAGTTTCAGACAATGAAACTTTGTGACAATTATGCCTGAAGTCTTGACTTTGTGTGGTGCAAAAATAAAGAAAATTCATGCATTACTTTTCTAGAAATGAGCATTTGAAGCTCCAGGGGTTTGGACACTTTTCCCAGTTTAGGTAAAGTTGTAAAAATTCAACGGAGATTTGCAGCATAACCATGCAACAAGAAGGTCACCTTTACAGACATAGTCATAATAATATTTGTCCAATTATAAGTGTCTTTGTTTTCAAGATTATATTAACCTAAATCTGGTTTCTTTTCATCTGCAAAAATCATTTAATATTTTATTACGTAATCGTTTAGGGAAATCATTGAGCGGGTAATTTGAAAGAACGCTAAAGGTACCAGCACCCTGATAGCAGTGGTTGTAGGAATATGGTAATTCAAAGCAAACATAACACCTCATTTGTCAATGGAGAAAAGAGTATCATGATTGACCAATACCTGAAAAGTGCAGGTATCATTGAAACAATGGAAAGATTTATTTAACATTACCAGGAGCCAGATATCCCCATCGCACAAGTATTCCATCTTAAAAATGTCAGAAAATGAAAAGCTGATGGTATCGGATGACAGAAGGAACTGCAAAAAAGCAGCATGTGTGGACGCCAAGGTAGAAGCCGAATTTACATTCTACTGAACCTCTATTAAGACTCCAAGGAATCATCAAGGAGAAGCAACATGCGAAACAAAACATAACTGTTGGTAAAGATGATATCCTAGCTCGCATACTTCCCCTGCAAATTTCCGCTGGATTTTTACGACCTCTCCAAACTGGGAAAAGTGTCCAAAGCCCTTTGGAGCTTCAAACGCTCACTACTAGATAATTATTGCATGGATTTTCTTCATTTTTGCACCAAAGTAAGTAGAGACATTAGGCATGATTGTCACCAACTTTTTTTAGTGTCTGAGATATTTTTGTTCTTGAATTATGTGGTATTGAAATCTTGATAACTTCATTCTGGGACACACTGTACACAGCTGTGCACTGATCACTTTGTAGGCTCCATTCCGAATCTTCTTTTCACTTATTTAAATTGATGCAATTTAAAGAAAAAATCATGTTATTGTGGATAACTTGCCATGAATGTGCAAATTAAACATGATCCATCAAACTCTTTATTCTTTGTTTTATTTGCATATCCGGAAATGGTACTGGTTGATGAATTGGTAACACCACGTCATGGAGACTCGAGACTGAAGTGATTTGCCGAATTTGTGCGGGATTTTTGATCCGCCTCTTACAGTCAAAGCATGGCTTGTGTCTCTTATACTTTGTATTATTACATTAATTGGAACTTGACAATATTGTTTTCAAAAATGGAAAAATGCACACTGTGACCAATTTTTATATGATCGTAATTTTGGCCGCAACAGATATCGTCTTCTTAGGTTGTTGTTGTTTTGTTTTGGTTTGGTTTCTTACTATCAACGTACAGCAAGCACTTACACTACTCCGATTAAATCATGGATATGCAGAAGATTTATGTACAAATGAAAATTCCAACTTCAATTTATGTGCAATTTGGTCAGTTAATATTTAGTATTGACCTTATTTTATTTCATTTTTATTTTATTTTGTTTTTGTTTTTCAATTTAAGCGGAGTTTTTACAGCATATGTTTAAAAACTTATTTCATTTTAGATCAATGTTTTATTTCATCGTATTTTGACAGCTCATTGTCTACCTTTAAAAATAGCAACCATTTTTTCAGCACTACAAATTTCATCTACAAGTAAACAACGTTTGAAATTTTAATTTAATCCACAGATACTCTATGTTTTTATTAAAAGATATGGCGTCTTTGTGATATCAAGAGAAACATAATTTCCACTTGAGAATTATTCTGTCAGGAGTTTGATACACTGTGACAATACAATATTAATGAAGACACTAAGATTTCATTAAAATTCATACGTTTTCTGACCTTATTCTCTCAGTTTGTAGAGTTGTGATGATTAGGAAAATCTAGCGATATTCTCTTTGTCACTCGATGTGCTTTTTGTCACTTCATTCTTATTTATATGTTAGAAAGAATCGAGCAAAGCAAAGTTAAATATAGTGAAATTAATCCAAAACAATTTCAATTTCTTTATGAATTGAATGAGCATTCGCAGAAATGGTAACCCGGTTGTCCCATTGGTATTCTCTAAATACTTTAAATAAAGTGACTATATACTTTTATTATATTGTAAAGCTTTAAAGGTAGTGTAAGGGCAATTGACGATATTTTGAATTTGAATTTAGTAAAAAATGTTGGTACCTGTTTTGGAATATGTGCATCTGCAAGTGGGTTATGGACTCTTATATATTTCATCGCTCATTGATTCATCTCTTATTGTGACAGGTGACAGCTCAAGCAACGTGCCATACCCTATTAAACAGCAATGAGCGTGGACCGCTATCAAACCATTGTATATACGTTGAAATCACTCAGAACACGAACTACGAAAGTGGCAGCAGACGATTTAAAGAAGTATGAAGTTAAGGAAAGAGTGAAGAAGACAAAAATGAACATGACGAGATCGAGACAAAGAAGTATGAAATGGAGGCGAGAATGATAGAGACAAGGAGGAACTTGATGAGGATGAGAACGAAGAGGTATGCAATTGAGGAGAGGATGGTAAGGACAAGGAGAAGCGTGACGAAGACAAGGACGAAGAGGTATGAAATGGAGGAGAGGATGACGAAGACCAAATAAAGATGTGAAATGAAAACAGGGTGAAGAAAATAAAGGAGGTAAATAGCGAAGGTGAGACGAAGAAATGGAGAGAGAATAACGAAGAAAATTGAGCAAAGTAGGGCTCACTTCATTGTGCCATATGTTTAAGTGCTCAGCTAGCAACGCAACAAAGTCAATGAATGTTCGTGGTAGAATTTCCTTTATAACTGTCACTGGTGAAATTGATATCAGCCACTGACCTTTATCGTGAGCACAATACCCTGAACGAATAACCAGCATCAATTTTATTCAGTATTAGCAATGCAATTGACTTAATCTTTTGTTTTTCTTGTATCTTTTCAGCTGTAATTACCTATCCGTTAATAAAGACTCCCAAAAAAGTATCGCCTCACCTCGAACAAAGGGTTCTCACGCCAATACGGAATATTCAAACGTAATTTGAAGATAATGTGCACAAGCGCTGGAGTTTCAGCTTTCATTTGACACCCTATTTCTGACATTTGACTGAGAAACACCGAAGTTATTAACTTTTAAAACCCTCAAGGTCGTTTTTCAAAAGTTGCAAATTTCATTTTTCGCACCGTACAAACCAGTAACGCAAAAATAAGGATCAATGTGAGAGGTAAGTGGGTTTAGTCAATTAAGCACGAGGTCTTTCACAAGCATTTGTTATTGGTGTCTAAGAATCATCAATCCAGATATTATTTTTTCTTTAATTTATTTAATTTCTCAATAATAAGAACCGAAGAAACGACATTCAATTGGTAGGCATTGCAGTATTGGGCATTGCTAGCATTAAAGACATTGCGCAAGTACCAGACCTCATTAGAGTACGAATAACGGTGCACCATTTGCTTTTGCTTTTAAGGCTAGTATTGTCTACCAATTGAATCTGAAGTTTAGATCGTTTCTCATTATTAAATGGATGAACAAATTAATATCTTGATGGATGATGCTTTCGAAAAACCGCGCGCTTCTGTTACGATCCTTCGTCTTGTGTTACTGGTTTGGACTGTGCGAAAAATGAAATTTGCAACTTTTAAAAAAACGACCTCGAGGGTTTCAAATGTTCATAACTTAGGTGTTTCTTAGTCAATTGTCAGAAATAGGGTGTCAAATGAAAGCTGAAACTCAAGCGCTTGTGCACACAATCTTCAAATTACGTTTGGGTATTCCGTACTGACGCAGGAGTCATTTGTTCCAGGTGAGGCGATACTTTTTTGGGAGTCTTTAGTTTATACGTCATAGCTCATTTGATTACTATTTGAATACGCCAGTGTAAGAAAAAATAGCACCTTTCTGTTAATTATACTTATAAAATATAAATACATACAAATCTCAGAAAATGATTTGACATCGCTAAAATAGCATTTCCATGTCAATATCCCAATCATAGTGTCATATTTGACCTTGTAGTTGAAGTTTTTAGACATTGTTAGATAATTGTTATAGTACATAGTTGCTATATTTTAAACCACAACTCCATGAGCTCCACTCTGCAACTATATACTAGAAAAAATATCTAACAATGTCTAAAAAGTAAACTACAAGGTCAAATGTGACACTATGATTGGGATATTAGACATGGAAATGCTTTTTAGTGATTTGAAAGCATTTTCAGGGATTTGTATGCATTTATATTTGACAGAACTTAACAGAAGGGGGCTATTGGAGTTGGGGTTTTCTTGTACTGGCCTATTCATTTCTCAATAGTTGCTGGTTAACGTTTCTTCGCTGATCACGTGATCAGTGGCTCCAGTTAAAGGCCATGTCACACATAACCGTACCGTGCTAATAACGTACACTGGTTTGGTAATCAATAACATGTATTTCAATGACCAAACCAGTGTACGTTATTAGTTCGTTATTCGTACGTTTCATGATGTGTGACAGAGCCCTAACGAGGACACACAAAGAATAATTCTGCTCAAATATCGATAAACTCTGACATCGTTCTTGGTAAATTTGATGATTAAAACTTCTACTGCACTCACCGGAATTATTGTTCCCAGATAATTTCAAGACCAAACGGGTCCCTTCATCAGTGGGTTGATGTTGTGAGGTGCTGAGATCCAGTATTTCTAGATTTTGTTCCAGAAGTGGTGTTTTTATTTGTAGATCTCAATAAACAATTATAAATTGGAGAGAGTTCATATCCTTTTGAAGTGTTGATCTTTGGGTGGGGTCCTTCCTAATATGAATTGCCTCTCTAACTTTCCTGGTGTCAGTTCTGTTGTCCTCTCTCTGGGTAAAATAATTCCAGTGAGTGAAGTAGAAGTTTTAATCATCAAATTTATGTTCTCAACCTGCACTTATGAACTTACATATAATATTATCGTTCTTGATGTGTGGTACGCTTAATCTAGTACAAGGTGTACAGCATTCTTCATCGTGTGTCCTCGTTTTTGTCCACATAATACGTTACACGTACGTTACGCTAATTGGGGCCATGTTTTGAACTCAGTGTCATCTATGTTACTCTGTGGTCATACCTCTTCTAATCATTTGTGTATAATAGCTTATGTTATGTCAAAATCCTGGCAAATAATGGACGCAACTTGTGCCTGCTCCAGCAATTGCGAAACTCGACTTAAACGCAAAATCACTTACAGGGTGCTCGACGTCGTTTTTGTCTTTATGTTGTATTTGTTGCTTTTCCATAATGTGGCCTTGTGGATTAGAATCGCCAAAACTTCCAAAAAAACATGGTTCAGTGCAGATATCTTTCAGGTTTTTACCAGAATATTATCATGTACAAATTTTTGAATCTATCTGTGCATGCCTTTTTGGGTGACAATTTTAAGAATGAAAAAAGCATTTCAGTGCTTTTAATCCAACAAGGTTGAACTTCAGTTGTAGGGGGGGGGGGGAAGTCAGGACAAGACGAATAGAATTGACCACGTTAATGGCAACAATCCTTAATTAAACAAGACCGTAATCACGTGTGGATGTTCTGAATGCAAAAGTACCAGTGATTATCATGCCTTCTTGTGTATATCATTTATTAAAACTATAAAATTTAAGTCAAGCGCAATACAGCAATCTATCTTAACTGTTTTAAATTATCCATTTTATTGGCAAAATACAAACATGGACTGCGTCCGTTCATTAAATATTCATAACACTTTTTCATATTTTGTGACGTAAGAGAAGTAATTTTAGAAAACATCGTAGAATGCGTGTCATGTGTTAATAAAGAAAAACATTTTACTTGTTTTGTCAAATTTGCATTGCATGTAATATTTGCATAATCAGATATAGATTTCCTATTGCTGATAATAGTATCTATTGGTGGTCAATAAACATACTGAACACCTAAAATGTGTTCAGAACAAGTCAGCAATACGTTACAGTAGGATTTTTTTCAGTTTAGACAATATAGCAGTAACCCTTCAAATGATTCTTAAAAATTGAAGAAAATGAAACATTAATGATACAAAAAAACCTTGACATAACTCTGGTAAAATCAATGGGAGTTCCTTATAATTCCTTACAAAGGACGAGTAAATAACTCTTGAAAGCACTTTTCTGAGAGTACTATGCACAGTAAAAAGAAGTTTTGACATTTCAGGCCGTTCATTGTCCCGTTAAACAGCGATGTTGAAAATGTTGCCAACTGTTCATCTTTTTAAACATAACAACGTATAAAGCTTGAATATAGAACCATGTTTAATAGGTGATCTAAACAACCTTCAGTGACCTTAGTTTTTCAGCTACCGAACAATATATATTATACGGTATTAAAGGTAACTGATGATATTAAGTAAATTTGCAAAATTAATGACATTATTTCAAAGTCTAGTGCAATCTGTTCGCGTACAATTCATTATAATAATCCATGCATGCGTCAGCATAATAACAAACATCCTCGGATAAACTATCCCGATCAGGAACAGCTGATGGTTTGCCAAATCCAACGCTTGCTGACGTTTCTCTATGAACACCACCAAACTTGAGAATGTAAATATGTTCCTTGGAAATCTTCCAAAGCTCATCCATATAATGCTGGCCAGGTTTCCATGTTAGCAAGTTCTTCTGGTATGGAATACCTACCGCATCACAGTAAGCTTTTAGAACACTTCCGGGGTCAGCCAATAGGTCATCAATATCAATAATCACAGGATTGGGCTCAAAGTGTTCTTTAACGTGGAGGTACAAATCGCGCATTTCACGATAGAAATAACCTTCTGTCAAGAGCGATATAGGGAAGTCGCTTAGTTTAATCTTCTTGTCGTCTCGGCTACCGCGAGATATGGCCCTTTTCCATGAATCAAACACTTTGTAAGGATGTCGGATGAGAAATGTGTGGCGGAATCCTGTCGGAAGCATGACCTTGTTGTCCAAACAACATGCCATATCTTTGAGGAAAATAAGCTTCTTGCCAGGCGGACTAGACTCAAGCTGCTGTTTGACCCAAGTTATTGTTTTATCGTCAGCGATATATCCACCTGTAAACATACAAAAAGATTTGTATCATGATTGCAGTGGTATACATCATACAGATATATTTCGATTATATTTTACTATTCTACAGCATAAACTGAGTAATATCATAATATATAGCAAATGGCTCATTCAACAGAAAACGAAAAATCAGCTTTTTTATTTGACCATAAAGCAGGTTTTTCATTCATACGTTTTGTGGGTTTTTTTTATAAGTGAGAAGTATTTCCCAAAAAGAAATTCTGAAGTTTTTTACCCGTGCATGAATGAACACATGATGTAATTCAAAAATGTCACAAACGTTACCAAATAATTACACCAAAATGTCACGAACGTAATACCAAACAAACATGCATTTAAAGAAATTGTGAGGATTGATTTTCCTACCGAGTTAATGAAATTATTGGAAAATTTGTTACCTATCATCTTTGTAAAGCGCAATTCAAAATTCACTAATACGTCAGAGAATTTTTGCTTTTAAGTCATAAATTAGAGCAAATAAATATTTCCGTGCGATGTCACAAACGTTACTGAATGTTACATGAACTTTATTCTTGATTTTTGCAATCAATTTAATTTTCAAACACCTATATATACATATCCCCAGCAGTGAGTACTATTATCAACAAGCGACACGTGGATAGAATGTCCTGAAGGTTCTGAAGCCATTTAAAAGTGACATTTTTCACTTTCTGGTACATTTCTTTGGAATCGTCCAAATGTAGACAGCATACATTAATGCAATAGTAAAAGTAGTAAAATTTGGACTATATACTACCCACTCAGTTTCTACTCGTATAGAAGAAAAGTATAATTTTGACGTTATTTGTTATTGCTATTCCTCACAAATATTTGTCATGCAACCATAAACTGCAATTATTGGTTAGTTGAAACCGATACCATATTACTATCCCCAGTTAATGATGTGATTTGTGATTTGTCTGATTGTTATTAATGTTCTAGCGTACGATGTGTATTTCTCCTTTCTCTTATCCCCAGTTAGGTTTTCTTTTTAAATTTATTTTGAACACCTTTGAAACACCTGACGCCTTAGACCAGAAAAACGTCCGGAACGTGTCCGACGTGTTCAAATTTGAAGAAAATGTGGGTTTAATTTACTAAATAAATAACGATGTGTTCACATCTAATCTAACGATGATCATGGCGATACTTCATTCATTTGTTCAATTTTCACGGCACAATTCTACCAAATGATACAATACTGCACCTTAATGTTTTACAGTGTAGCCTACCTGATAAGCTGGTGCAATCTTCCATTCTGGTGCCCCATATATGATGATTAAACTCGTCAGTTACGTCTTTGTGTTTAACAAACTGATACCAAGCAGTATATGGCTCATACCACATTTGCGAATCAGGAACGTTACTTATGCATTCAAGAAAAGCTGTCGATGTTGAACGCGGAACACACCATAAAGCAACACGTACCACGTCACTCTTTTCTGTAGCCATGTTTTCAAGCTCAGATCACAGTAGTAGGATACCAAAGTTCAACAGAATGCAAACTCCAAGTGAACGCCTGGACGCAAAACAGTACTAAAGTCCATTTTCATTGTGTTGAGTTTTAAAAAAAAAAATCAGTGTATTGTATCTATTGGCAGAATTGAGCCGTTCTTGAAATAAATGAATGGAGTATTAGCACCCATTTAATGGCAATAGGGCCTACAGTATTGCCATTAAATGGGTAAATTATGTCAAAAAGACACAATCCTGCACAGACTCAAGTATCACCAATGGATGATACTTTTTTGGGCGTTTCAAGCGCTCGTAGTTCATCTAACCAGGGAACTGGTAGCTACTGGTGTAATGTCCTAGTAAGCAAAAATCTGTGCAATAAGCTACTGCGACAGTCAAGTAGCCGGTTTCCGTGGTTCACTGGTTCCCGGTGTGAAATATTTCTGAGTTCCCCTGCCTGGAATCAGAGACGTCTATCTCTGTCTGGAATCATAGACCATAACGGAATAAAGGCTCATTCTCCGATAAAGCTTGCAACTTTGGACTCAGGAATTAAAAAATTGCAACCACTGATAACTCATGAATCATACAAAATCATTAACTCTTTTGGTTTCTGAAGAAGAAACAGTGCATGGGAGATTTTTAAAAAATACTTGATTTTTATTAACCATTGTATTCCCTATACTCTGTAAAATAACGTATCTGTCGTTACGTATCTGTTTGATTCTTTTCTAAATCGTACGTTAATGGGAAAAACTTTATACTTACCAACTTGATTTTTACACTCAATAAGTAAGCTTTTATAATAGTTAAATATGGTATACAATCCCCCTTTATATTAAATGCATTGCATTTTCATGAAATGTGCATAACGTATATCCGTTGCGGCACTACTAGGCGTTACATGTTTGTTTGTTTTTTTGACATTAATATGCTTGCAAATTTTTACTTTAAAAGCATATTTTTGTTTTCGAAATATATCATATCATATCATATCAACTGACTTTATTTCCATAATATATACATGTAAAATATAGACAAAACAAGATAAAAATACAAAGATACAATTATGGAGGAGTAGTCAAAAG
>JXSR01S005573.1:63427-74582 GCA_000969725.1 Ophiothrix spiculata | reverse complement strand
ACACGATAAACACGATTCCAAGGCAACGAACCGAGGTCAGAAGTGAGCTAGGCCGTTGGTTTTGATTGTTGTTTTCTCCAGTAAGCATCAGAGTATTTTGGTACATCGTCAATAGGCAAATATCGCTGTGCGTCGTCCAAGACTTTGCGCTTTGGATAAAAATAAGTGAACCCAGCTCGTGTTTGGGAATATGTATAGATACTATTGTCCTTTTGTCTAAAGCCACGATTCACACCAGACTGCGGTTGTTTAGTGGTCAGTACGCGGAGGTAAACGTCCTTGGTGATGTTGTTGTTCTTCTTGTTTACCCCCTTGCAACTAAACTTATCTTGAGAACCAAAGCAGTAATAGGTTTTACTACACAAAGCGATGATTCCAGTCCCCGTCCACTCCACTTTAAAAAGACCAGGTGTTCTTTTGTCGTAGTTTTTGTGGTTTGGCGTGTCAGACCTTGGGAACCAGTGGTGCTTTTCACGTTCGTATTCCGCTTGAAGTTCCGGTTTGACAACAGCATCCAAGGAAGTACCTGAGAGACCAATGTAGGCCGAATCTGTATCCATTTGAATGTATTGATAGTCAGCTCTGTCAACATACCTGTCTAGAAAATCGAAGTAGAATTGAAGCATTCTCAGTTTGGCGTACTGGTACACAAAGAAACCGATTTGCAGTGGAAGATCTTCTTTGATGATCTTTTTAGCCATGGTGACTTCATGACAGTTCTCGGTGATTTCATCTATGTCACGGAATAAGGGCTCATTCACTTGATTCCTGGCATCACTGGTGTCAAGGACCTTCACGTTCATGTGATGATCCTTGTTAGTAATCGTCTTCCCGTAGGAAGAATTCCCGATCAACTTCATCGTGTCGGCAATGATGGCTTTGTTAGGGTCCTTATCACCAGCTCTCCTAGCATCAGACACAGCTTCGCCAAAGTTCTTGAAGCATGGTTTAGGTAGATATTCGACAACTTGGTATATTCGAGTTACTACCAACCCGTGAAGCAAATACCATTTTAGTAGAGGGGTAGAGAGAAGGATTTTTTCTCCATGCATGCTGCCAAACAAACTACGACGCGGCGTGGACATGTATCCCCATTCTTCCGCGTATTCTCGCATGACCGGCCCAATATCATCGAGTTTGATTTCCATATTCTTGAAAATAGGTGTCATCTCGGAAAAGTAGTCACGCAGATGATGTGGAACATGGATGTCGCACTCGATGCATCCAAATAACTTGTCGTTGAGCACTACTTGCAGAATCTCGTCATTGGTCAATGTCGGCTTTAGGTAGAGCGGGGTCGAATAGATTGAACGAATGGAAAAGGTATACTTTAGGTCCCATCAAAAACTATACCCTAACCCTAACCCTAAACCCTAACCCTAAAACTAACCCTAACCCTAATCCTACACCCTAACCCTAACCCTAACCCTAAATTAACCCTAACCCTAACACTAACCCTAAACCCTAACCCTACAATTATGGATGGGACCTAAAGTACACTTGGTCCGAACGAATTTCTGGAGCTCCTTGTTGGTCTTCTTCATTTGTCGAAAGTCACATTCCCACATGCCGACGTACTCATAACCGAGGCTTTCAATGTATCGTTTCTTTTCTTCGGTCTCTTCTAATAGTTCATACATTGACTTCTATGATTTGTCATTGTACGTTTTCCCTTGTGTCAGATAACAATCATGGCCATGCCAGTAGCAACCGTTAAGTTCGAAGACCTGATTGCTTTCCTTACAAAATCCATCAACGGGTAACATTCGTGGACCTACTCGCTTCTCGATATTGTTTCCATTGTGACGGATATGGATGCTGGTGGGCTTCCCATCTTAGCCATTCTTGAGCAATCTGAGAAACGCCAGGGACTCTTTCTTTCTTGAAATCAGTTTCTTCTCGTCTGCAGAAATACATTCCGGTTGGCATATCTTGCATGATAGCCCAAATATATAATGCATTAGCGTCGTATCCCAAGACCTTTTTACACAACTTATCACCACGGATCTGAGTTTTATCTGCTTCATGGTATCTGTGAAAGACTATAGAAGGACCACCGACGAGATTTGATTTGAAGAGTTGGTGTAGATCTTTGTTCCTTTCGTCGAATAACGCAAACTCTGCATCAGGACTTGACTTGAACAGATGTTTTAAACTGTTTAAGGTCAACCCAGGTACAGATATACCATCTTTGAAAGCGTCCACACCAGTACCTAGTCCCTTGTAGAATTCAGCCATCTTGTCCAACGCTTCCACAAAGGGTATAACATCGAGGTTATTGTACCAGATCAAAAAGTCTTTCATCGTACTCATGTTCTCTTGCATCCACACATCCTGGCAGTGCTTATACTCGTCTTCTGAAATGTGCTCGTTTTTCAGAGAGCTGTAAAAGGCATCTCTCGGTGGAAGTCTAGTAGCGGTCAGTTTGTCGATGGAGTCAAGCCACTCATATGGAAAGGTGCCCTTTTCCAGACTGCAGTCATAAGCCTTGATGAACTTAGCGTAGCTACATCCAGGAGCCAAGAAGTTTGTAATGTCAAGGAATTTCAAATTCTCTGTCTTGATTGTCATGTGGTTGGTATTTCTTTTCACGATGAAGTTCACCTCTTCGTTACCATGGTTACTGGCAAAGAAGTTGTACATATACGGCTTGATCACGTTGATATCGTACTTGCCGCTATTGAAACCAATAACGGGGAGTTCTGTGATATAGTTCTCTAAGCGATTTCTCAAACCATTCAAGTACTTCCGACGTTTTATAGCGACATCTGTCTCGGTTTCTTCATTCGGCGTCAATGACGCGACTTCAGTGTCCAAATCTTCAAAAATAGATTGAAATGATTCGTGTAGCAGGGCTGCACTATGGCGGCTGATCTCAAGTAAATAGTTCAGCATTTGATCCACCAACGTTTGTGGATTTCCATCAGACACAAAACATTTGGCAGACTGAAAGGTACTCTCTAAATGTAAAAGAGTGAAAAGGGCGAACGGCGTTGCTTGAAGTGTAATTTGACGATAACTCTTCCACGGGTAAACTTCACTTTAGCCCCTGTATCATATCGTATGGATGTTTGTATAGTATCGACAAACTTTTGTTTGAGTGGAATATAATGAGGATTCTCAAAACTCTGCATGCCGACGTCCCCGTAGTTTCCATCGACCTTCACAGTGCGAAGTAGAGGAACCTTTTTGTCGCCAACGATATGATCTTCTATGATATCGGTGTATACGAATAAATGATGCACGGGCTTGACGTCTGCTACAAATTCAGCAGGATGTTCTCCTTCTCTCAATATACGTTGCCCGTTTTCGACGATCCAGTTTCCACTTCGTTTCAAGCTGAATCCTAACATTTCACATAATGGCTCCCTTAAACTTATCTCAGCTCCTTCTTTGATGGTGATCTTGACCTTTTCACTTTTGGAATAGTTGAAGGCGATGTGTTGGTCAAATAGAGGATCTCGCATAGAATTGACCAAGTCGGATGGATTGTCGTAATAACCAGGTACAATATCTTTTTGTTGCCAGATAGGCCCCCTTTCATTACCTCCTGGAATTTTGTAGAAAAATTTGGTACCTTCTGGAATGTTATACCCTCTATGCGGATACGTGATCTCGACTAAACCCGCTTCCCAATCACCTGTCAATATAAGGGGTTGAGGAAGCTTCACTTTGAATTCTGTTAATGTGTTGTCTGGATGAACATCCATGGAACTGTTACCCGGTAGGGTGAGATAAAACGACCCCATTGTAATATTAGTGTGTTCACAGCACCCAACTGTCTCTTGTCTTTCTCAAGGTCATTATGACTTAATGATGAGTTTTCTCTTATATTTATATTTGGTGAACCTGGTCCACCTAGCTTGAAAATTTATCGGGATAGCCCTGCCACTTGACAAAATACTGAAGTTTTCCATTCTTTCTTCTTTGCTTTAGAACACGTTCAACTCTGTACATGTTATCAGTCTTGATAATCTTCTGAAGTTCTTCCGTATAAAAAGTGCCTTCAATTTCTTCACCATCGTAATCTGTTAGTTTGTAGACAGATGGTACCTTTGGAATTCTTTGGGTGACTTCGAATATTTCTTCCGTCCATTTTGGAAGATAACCTTTTCGAAAGGTTCTTGCTGCATTGCTAATGCGGACTTTGTCGCCCACTTCAAATTTGAAATGAGTAGATTTGGTTCGTGGTGCTGACGACGACTCATACAAAGTTTCCCATATCATCTCTTCATTTTCCCTCGAAACTAAAGATGGTTTGGTTTTGATGCTCCGGTGAAAATAGTTGTTGTAGACCTCCATTAAATCGGGAAGAATGTCTATGTAGCGATGAGTGTTTTGACTCGTGAAATATTTCCACATTTTGGTTTTTAGTGTCCTGTTAAAACGCTCAACGATACTCGCTTTAGTTTCATTGTTCGTGGTAAAGAACTTGACACCACGGTCTTTGAGAAATGCTTGAACTCCACGATTGATAAATTCAGTGCCTTTGTCCGTCTGCAATTTTTGGGGTACACGACCCAAAGAAAAGATTTGACGAAAAGCTTCGACGAGTGCGGATCCTGTTTTAGTCTTGAGAGGAACGGCCCAGGCATATTTTGATAAGATATCGATGGTAGTCAGAATATATTTGTGGCCGTGGTTAACTTTAGACAAATGAGACATGTCGACTAAATCGGTCTGCCATTGGTCGTCCACGCCGAACACGACGACGCGGTTTCTCTGGAACTTTCTTTTCAGAGGTTTGTGAAGGGTATACGTGTTCTGAGTCTGCAACCACTTCTTCACATCTTGCCGACGTACATTGTAGAGTCTTGTCTTTTGACTTGGTAGATGGCAGCATGGTAGACAGCCTCCACACCTCCAAAACTTGCTGAATTTTTTGGGTCGTAGTATATTTTTTCTAGAAGTTTTGTTGTTTTTCCGTCTTGCTCATCTTGACCTTCTTTCACGTCGGTGTCTTGAATGATTACGGTACTGTGACAACACGCTAATGTACATCGAACACGTTCTAAAGCATGCTGAATAGATCGTGGCCAACAATCCATGATGGTTTCCAAAGAGTAAATAAAGTCATCGTGTCTTAACCGTTCCTAATATACTAATTAATAGTTCAGCCAAGGAGACGGTGTGGAAGAAGAAACTGTAGGATCCATCCCACCGTCGTAACTCTCTTGTGGTTTATGTTTCTTCTTTTTCGTTTTCTTCTTTGTACTTTGCAAATGATACGCTTCGGCAAATAAGCCCGGAGACGTTTGAACCTCACTAATACCGTCTTCATGATGAGGTGTGTGTTGATAGGCCCATCTGTCCTTGTGTCCGAAGAGGTCTTGAGGTGTATTTAGTTGAGCTAACGCTTTGTTAAATTCCTTCCAGCCTTTAGGGTTAAAATCTTTTCTTTTCCTTAAAGTATCATTCATGAGATCAACCAAATGTGTTCCGGGAACAACAGTACCTTCTGCAATAATTTCACCCCGTTTATTCCAGTCGATAATACTTTTATCAGATTTCATGTGATGTAAAAGTCGTTCTGCCTTCTTGCGTAGAGTCCGAGGTACACTGACCAGGACATCAGTTTCTATCTCCGATTTGGTAGCTGTATCCATCGATGAAACAAATGGTTCATTCGTTGATGCCTCTGTATTAGAAGAATTGGTCAACTTCATTTCCAGAGGTTGTTTTCTCTGCTTATCCAATTTCAGATACCGGCTTAGTATTTGGTTGTATAACTTCAACTTTTCTTCTTCTGGTAGGTCGTTGCGATCAAGAATATATTTCATGTCGCTGTCCAAGGCAAGGGTAGCTTTTGCAGCGGGTGAAATGTCTGTGGGGTATTGCTGTAGTTGTTGAATCGTATCGTGGGGAACCAGTGCCATTTTAGTAGCGTGAGTCATAGTCATGGTCTTTTATTTCTTTTTCGAGATAAGTCCAGCCAGTGATGCGAGAACCGGGACTATCAAAGCCGATATCCAACCTCCTTTCTGTTGCTGTAGCAATCGTTTCTTTTCTTTGAGGGGAACCTTTTTATCAGCAAATGCTCTTAATTTGTTTTTGTACTTTTTCAGTTGAGTCTTGTGTGTAGGTGCAAGGGTGACGTTACCTCGAAGAATATTCAAGGCGCATTCGCATAGACAATAAATCAGTTCTTTCTTGGCCCCTTTCAATACTCCTTCCCGTTGACAAGTTGTACCATTAGCCAATACACGCAGATAGGGAGCCTGTGCTTCTAGTCTTGCAGACATGATGTAAAATGACGTTGATCGTTCTTTGTACGCCTTTATATATTTTTTGGTACGTATACGGTGACAACTCCACCCGGAAAGATATTAGTTCGTAAACGGATTTCATCGGGCGTTTCGGGTTTTAAGTCGACCAGAAGGTATCCATAGGGTTTGTTGGTCGCATCATTATAGCTCTGCTGTAAAAATGTTAAATTGCCGGGAAACATTTGCTTGGCGAGATGATTGATTTGGGATTTATCTCGAGGGTTTCGAAAGATGACTAAATACTGACTATTCAGACTTATAGTTCGCATCTCTTTACTCTGATGAAACAGATTTTGCAAAATAAGGATCACCGACAAATTCTTATGATGGCTTCCCTTGGTAAAAAGTGCGGTCAATCTTTTATTGTTTCTAACTTCGCTCATCATCAAGTCGTCTAAAATAATCAGATTTCGTTTACTTTTATCGATGAGTTTGTCAAGATCCTCTGGAAAACCTTCGATAAATTTCAAATGTGGAATAGCCTTGCTTAATTCTGTATAGATGGGTTGATACTCGCCGTAACACCATATATTATTTTCTGGGGAACCTTTGATGGTTTGTTCGTTCCCTATTAATAATTTCTGAACCCATTTTGTCTTGCCACTTCCTGTCATACCGGCGCAGCAGCACGTAAAAGGATGTTGCAGCCGGGGGTCCATGGTGCGGTGAAATGAAGACAAAACTTTAGAACAATGATTTAAATATATTTTTCAAACCCGTATTTAACTCAATCGGAAATACGCGGATCAATTATCCACGCTCTAAATGCTCTAAATTAGCACATCACATTCGGGCCTGGTTTTCATTCAAAAGGAAAAATCGGTGTCGGAATTTTGTTCAGAATCTGAATTTGGAATTTACTACAACTGCTCCTGAACTCCCACTCCCAGCTCTTAAGGACTTTGTTCGTAATTATCATAAACCTAGACCACGCCCACATCGCGCACATTGACCAATCAGAGAGCAGGATTTTTCAAATTCGTCCTCGTCAAAATTCGGAATCCTGCTCCTGCTCCTTAACTCCCACTCCCAACCCTCATGAAAAGGTACATAACATACTACTTATATTCTTGTAATCATTAGCTGTGATCTGATGTCTTGATACTGCGAAAAGATTGTAATGTGACGGGACTTTTTGTTTGGCGGCCCAAGAAAATGGTGTTGTGAGTATGATATGACGTCACATGCAAACCCTCTTTTGGGTCACGTCACGACGTATTTTAGAAAAATTACAAAAAATCATATTTTTACCTTTCCTCAAAAAATTACAAAAGTGTTCTTATAGTAATAAACGCATAATTAGTTATAATTATCAGTGGCGTGCGCAGGATTTTTTGACTGGGGGCACAAGATTTAGTTTCCCCCGAATGACACCATGGGAGGGGTATGATTGGATGTTTTAAAAACGCGCATAACGCGCACAAATATTATTAATCGCCCGAAGCGCGCGAAATTTAAAATAAATTTGGTACTTATAGAGGGTTTGCACGACGCGAAAAGCACCATAAACGCAGACCGTTTCGACGCCATCTTGGTGGAGCGCGGAATAGTTTGTGATGTAAACAAGACATTAAAATAGGCTGTAACTCGTGATTGACTTCAAATCATGACTTGAAAATTAAACTAAATAAATTTACTGTATTCTTGTCGTCATTAGTTGTGATCTGGTGTTTTGATACTGCGAAAAGATTGTAATATGACGGGACTTTTTGTTTGCCGGCCCATGAAAATGGTGTTGTGAGTATGATGTGACGTCACGTGCAAACCCTCTATAGCTAAAATTGAGATAAAATCTTGAAAAACGCGCGAAGCACATTTTATAGACTATTAATAATCGCGCGAAGTGCGCGAAATTGTTAAATAAATTTGTTATTTGTAGCTAAAAATTGAGATAAAATGTTGATAAACGCGCGAAGCGCGCAAATTTTTTTAAACATTTTACGTTTGAATATCTAAAAAGTGGAAACTTAAATAATTATGAGTGTGATAATTTCGTCAGTGACTGAAAGTTGGGGGATAGCGGGCGCAAAAGTTGTGCCACCTCCTCGCTTTGTTTTCCTTGGTGCCACCAGTGAATACATGAAAATGCTATCATTTTTGTTTGCTTTAATTAGTCTGCTAACGTTGGTTTGGGCGGTTTCCAGTGGCTTTCCCTCCAAGATGTTCAAAACGATGGGGAAACCGGGGGTAATTAAACAACAAGGGCCCCCCAAAAAAATACGAGTAAAAAAAGTCTATGAAAAAGTAATGGGATTTTTTGACTTGCGCGTTTAAAGCAAGCTGAGGCCCACAATAGCAACTGGCGAATTCCAGCGTGACAGGCGTGACCTTTGCATGAACCTTTTTTTCTCAGAATAGCTGGTAAATTTTATCTAAAGGCGATACCACAGATATATTCCTATATGTTATAGTAAACATTTGATATTGGATGCAAAAAGTGAAAAATTTATTCTAACTCAATCACTGTCTTCACAATGGGGACACAAAGTGTCCGTGACAGGCGTGACCCAAACTGACACTGCCTTTTCAAAAATATAGTTTAATGCTGAATTCTATCTCTTTCCCACGGGAGATTTGATTCCTGTTTATGTTGCAGTATATCTCCTTTGGGGAACCAATCAGGAAACATTTCACTTTTGGAGCTGTAGTTCTTAACTTAGAGAATACAGGCTAAATCATTTTGTGACAGGCATGACGTGACAGGCGTGACATTTGTGCACACTTAGTAAAACTTGATTTAAGCAATGGATCTGTTGTTTAATACCGTCTTTATTTATGATTATGATTCATTTTCAACAGTTTTGATACTGTATTATGCAAGTCTAATCTATTTTTGAGCTTTAACCCTTGTCCTCCTGAGCTATTTTTGCAACACGTCCTCCGAAGGGTTGTTGCAACCACCCTAATATTTTAGAACGGAACCTCCTATGAACTTAGTTTTGCTAATAATAGATAGGTATGATCCTCCCCTATCCAACGATACCAAGATCATCAATATCGAACGAGGCGTTACGTAATTATGACGTCATAAAGCACTTTCGGATTGAAAAATCAGGCAAAATTACATTATGGCAAAAATGGCCACCAAAAAGCAAAATTTTGCTACAAAAGTTCCAAATAACAGATTTTTGCCAATTAAGACAGGAAAAGATGATTCTAACATGTCTTTAAAGTTTGAGTTTTATAGCATGCACATTTTTTTCAAAATGGCGACTCAAACATTTCCGGGATTTCGACTTCGTGACAGGCGTGACCGATTTTGAGATGTAATAGTGGAGAAATAAGCAATAACTGAATGTTTGTTTATTGCTTTGCAGATGTAGACTCCATGATAGAAGATAGATATTGATGTTTCACCAAAACATGACCTTTTAATAAAACACAGCAAAAACTTTTCATGTTTTTCGTGACAGGCGTGACATCTGAAAACGGAAAATTCCAACAACACACTACTTCGCTATGATTAACATTTATTACTAAAATGCGATTGTACTTTAGAGCACAGAGACTGGGGCTTCTTATACACTAATAAGGAAAAGCCTCAGATGTTTTTCTCTGTTTCAGTACCAAATCACTTTTTGGTGCAAATTTGAGGGTAAAATGTTACTAAGGCAACATACAACTCATACCAGTCATAAAATAAGTTATATTTGCTTTATGGAAAAAAACAAAAGTAGTTCCTGAGACCTTGACTTGTTTACTTTCAACTCAGGTATTACTTTTATGTCAGAATTGAACTTCAAAAATTCATGTATGTGATACAAGATCATGGAATTAGCCAACTATAAAGGCAAAGCTACTAACAGGAACATACATTCTCCAAGGAAACCGAGCAACTTGAATTTAACCATGCAGTTAGCACTGATCCCACTTGTCTTCTATGCAACAAAGAACCTGAAACAAAGGAGCACTCAGTTCCTATAGCATCATGTAGTGCACTACTATGATGTACACAGAGGGCACCATTTCTACAGAATATGAAGGATGCACGCGAGAAATTATACCCAGACTGCTGGTCTACTGTAGCCGAGTCAGCAGAGACACTAACACAGCCTTGGACTCTACTCACTTTGCTAGCTACACTAATATGCATGTTTGCTGTGAACCCATTTCTAGACACCTTGTTTACCGTTTGCATGTAAGAAGAGCAGCAATTATTTCCAGCTCTGAATTGACTTTTATTTACTTTTTTGGACATTTGAACAAACTTGAATTTACAGAACTTGTTTTCTGGTGCTCCTAATTCAAAGGAGGGATCTACTTTACCGACCAACCAATAGCTCACAATGCTTGATGTGATGGGTTGCGCCGTGAATCTAATCATCCTCGGTGCTAGGAATCTCAAAATCGAGGTTGGTTGGAGATATATTTGGAAAAATGATTTTATAACATGTTTGAATTATTCCAGATGCAGATGTACAGTTATGTATTCATATTCAATGCAGTTATCGCCCACTGTACGATACACCGCGACCTTTGCATTGCTAAACCAAGTCGGAGATCTTTAACCATGGGTTTAATTGACAAACACATACTTGCAGTTATCGCCCACTGCACGCAACACCGCGACCTTGTATTGCTAAACCAAGTCGGAGATCTTTAACCAGGTTTAACAAGGCATTTGGGGTGTGTCTTATGATGTGTTTTTTACAAAACGTTCAAGCATAGGGGAACGCTAATGGTCATCCTTTTTGAGGTGAGGCCCATTTGCGTTTCATCTCATTCACTTCATCCACACCTGACTCCTTCCTGGTAATCGTTGATTAGAGTTAATTAATACCTTTATTTGGCTAATATTTTCAATTGATTTTATAGGCTAATACATTATCTTCAAAATCATACCAAATTTATGACATTTCATACGATTATTGAAAAGTTGTGACAACATT